>JAQQSZ010013803.1:0-11671 GCA_028646595.1 Phalanger gymnotis
ATAACAAAAACAATAATTTTACATGAAATTTCAAGATGGTAGACACAGAAGTATTCAGGGTTCGAATTATTCAGATTGTTGGGTCATCATTTCTCAACTGTTTACCTGGGTGCATGTTTGGACTTTGTGCTGGGCTTTGTGTAGGCATAAAAGTGGTCAACAGAGTCCGTCAGTGGGATGATTCAGGCCAGCTCTCAAAACACACTATCTCAATACATCTTCCCCCTCCAAGAAAGTTTTTGTTGTTCTTATTGTTCAGTCATTTTTCAGTCATGTCTGACCCTTTCTGACTCCTTCTGGGGTTTTCTTGGCAAAGCTATTAGAGTGGTTTGCCATTTCCTTCTCCAGCTCATTTTACAAATGAGGAAACTCAGGCAAACAGGGTTAAGTGACTTGACTAGGGTCACAAAGCTAGTTAGTGTCTGAGGCCAGATTTGAACTCAGAAAGACAAATCTCCCTCATTCCAGGCCCAGTGCTCTATCCACTGCACCACCCAGCAGCTCTCCAAGACAAATGTATTTATTCAATTTTCTGGATATTTGGAAAGAATTGTATTTGGATCTACCTCATTTCTAAAATTAAATCAATTTTCCACTCTACTTGTTGAGGCAGACCTAGTCTTCATAATACATAGGCATGTACCAGCATAGCTATAGCACATTTGTTCTAGTACTCTTTTTATTAGGCAGCAAGAAGCTTTGTATGTACTTATTGCAACAGGAAGGGAACTGGGTTCCCTTGTGGAAGGAATGGGTGCAAGGGACATGTGAGGTTTTTATCTTTTCCTTTTCCACATATGAATTCAATGATTTATTATTTAGATTGTGAACTCCTTGAAGGCAGCATTTGTCTTTATGATCTAAGAATAACTGTGCCCTTCCCAATCCCTACCTCCTAGCATGCACAGATATATCTGCCTGCTTCCAGTGACTCTGGCTATTTGCTTAGTAGGAAAAGCTGATGGCACGGGGTGCCACAACTGTAAAGAGGAGTTGACTTTTGGCTCAGCAATTAATTAGGTGTCCTAAATCTTCCACCCCCAGAAGCAGTCACAGAATATCATGTACATGCTTAGGGTGCTAGAAGTTAAATATGATTTGCCAAGTTAAGTACATACATTATCTCATTTGTTCTTCAGAACAATTCTGTGAGATAAGTAGTATGTGTTATAATTCTCGTTTTACTGATGAGGAGACATGCTCAGATAAGTTAATTGATATGATCACACTTACATAGTCATTAAATTGCAGGGCAAGGATTCTCAAAATCTCACTTATTGATTCCATGTCTCACTCTCTTTCCACAATACCCTGCTCTTCTCTTTTGTATGTAACACAAATTAATATGAATATTTACAAGACCACACATCTAACTCTTATACTTTAACTGCTATGTGGATGATGTTCTTTCATGCTGAAAAGATATATATGTGTGTATATATATATATATATGTGTATATACACACACACACATATATATACACACATATATTTTAATTTAAATGGGGTTAAGTCTCTGATCTGACACTCATTAGCTGCTCTTAGTGACCTTGGCTAAGTCACCTAAAGTCAGATCTTCAGTTCCCTCATGTGTGAAATGAAGATATTACTTATATAATTGATTTCACAAAGTTGTAAGGATCAAATGACATGATAGGTATGATACATTATGCAAAGTGAAACACTTCATAAGTACCCCTTAATTATTACAGGTAATTAACTAATGTGGCAAATAATACAGTTGTCTCAAGAGCTTTGCCAGCAACTGGATTAGCAAAAAGGGGGAGAAACATACATATAATAATTAGATTTCTGTTTTCCGGGAATTTTTATTATATTTTCTTGCAAACCAGTTTTTCTCCTACAGATAAAGAAGTACAGTACATTTAACATTTGGAAAGTGTAAAACTAGATTGATTTAAAAAAAAAAGACAACTGAATATAGGGCTTTCCTCTTATCAGGACTTTACTACCCTCCTAGATTTTGGAAACCAGATCTGTATGTCACAAAGGAGGGCTAAACCTGGGTCCCTTTTCAACATGTAGTAATAATATAGAGCACATGCTTTTTCTTCATCACATGAATCCTAAGCTTGATTAGACTTACAAAAGGTCTACAATGCCACAGGAACAGCTTTGGAAAAAAAGAATCACTGATTGCTTCTAAGTATTAGCTGTTCCCAGATGACTTTTAAATCTCCTGCAAATGGCTTGAAGTTGCAAAGATTTATTTGCCTCTCTGAATCCCCTCCAAAGTCACCTTTGAATGTGTAGATCAACACTACTGGCTCCTAGCTCTTGATAAAAGGAATTGGTTTGCAAAAAAGAACCATCATTTAGAAAACAAAAAGCCACAAATCTTCCCTGAACAAAGTAATTCAATATGGCTCTCCACCATTCACCACATGCAGTTCAAGAAAAGAATTAGGGAGAAATAAAAATGCTCTCTCATGTCTCCCCATGACAATTTAAGCTCCTTAAAAGCAAGGACTTGTTTTGTTTGTTTCTGTATTCTCATAGCCTATCACAGTGCCTTAATCTAGAGCATGCTTAGAAAACCTTTCTTGAGTTGGAAATACATACATACATACATATATATGTATATACATACATATACACAAATGTATGTATGTATACATACATGCATATATAAATGTGTATATATACATACATATATGTGTGTGTATTTCCAATTCAACATATATGTATGTATCATATATACAATATCCTTTATACATCCATAACATATTATGTGTATGTATATATGTACACACATATTTAAATATACATATATACAAACACATACCTGTATATACATGCATGCATACACATACATACATGCACCCACATATATAGTCTCAAGTCATATGCCCCTTAGCCTCCTTTTTCCTCCTGGAGAGGATTATATACACGATTCCCTCTTTTTCTGTCTTTCATCATTGAGTTAAGTTGGAACATTGGAAAGAGCATTGGATGAGGTGTTATCAGAAAGTGAATCAGTCATAGGGCTACCTAGTACCCCATACACCTAGCACATTTTATCTAAATTAGGAGAGAATTATGAAAATGTGGGTGAAAAAAGACTTAAGAAAATTAGACAGCATTTTCTTTGAATCCCAGCTCTTTGAGAGAGTCACCACAATCTTCCCTGATGCAGGTAAGTCTTGGGATGCATAAAGCAGGTCCATATTGGTTAGAAGGGTGAGGAGTGTGCCCAGAGAAAATGCAATTCTTTGCATGTAGAATACATTTAACAAATGTTTAATGAATCAAACTGAGAATTCATTGAGGAGTTTGTGAGGACCTCCAGCTTCTTTTCACAAGCAAATCAACTCTGTTGTTAATAATAATGATAGTGAGCATTTATATACTACTTACTATTTGCCAGGCATTGTGCTAAGTCCTTTAAAATTATTATTTCTTTTTTTTTTCATTTCAACAACTCTGGGAGGTAGGTGCTATCATTATCACTATTTTACAGCTGAGGAAATCAAATTAAACAAAGGTTAAATTAATTGTCCAGGGTCACACAGCTAACAAGTGTCTAAGGACAGCTATGAGCTTGTTTTCCTGACTCCAGACCAGATACTCTATTGACTGAACCACGACCAACTTATATTCCCATAGCAATTCAAGTTTCACAAAGTGCTTCCTGTAGTAAAACTCTTTGAGGCAGATTGTGTACCTATTGTTATCCTCATTTTGCAGATGGAGACATTGAAGCTGAGACAGCTTAAGGTACTACAGGTAAAAAGTGGTAATGCTGGGACCCAAACCATGTCTCATGCCTACACATATAATAATATTTATTTTTACATTATACTACATCTTTAATTTTAAAGGGTAAGATTCAAATTCTTTGGGCTCCTTCCATTCACTAAGACCAAAATATTAAATCCCAACACAGGAAAAGCAAAAGTTGTTTCAAATGTTAGGTCCCATAGAAGTTGTACTTGGGATCAAGGCAAAGTCAGGACTTTTCTTATTGCTTTTATAAACTAACTGGAGCAGAGAATAAAACGAGGCCAAAAAAGCAAATGACTGAAAAGCAATACCAATAGCAGACTTATATTACCTAGGGCCACACAAAGTCGATGGATGATACGGCTGAAGAAGTTGATTAGCTGGTCCCTTCATTTCTTCTCTCCTCTTGACTGTTCACTGTCATCAGTGCTATTGGATCATTAATGCAAGTTTATAACCTTCCAAGTAGCAGCACTTAACCCTTGCTCCTCGTTTTGGCTTTGGTCCACTGCTTTGCCCACACTGTGACACCAATCAGCAAAGAAGACTGCTGTATCATCACTGAAACTGAAGGTGATGTGAGGTATGGAGTCTATCACAACACTAATATGTGGTTTGCTAGATTACTGAAAATGGACAAATATGGATAAATGGTTAAAAGAATGTCTAAGGATATTCATTGGATCACAGGCTCTAGAGGTACAAAAGACCCTGGAGATGAATGAGTCTAAACCTATCACCTTTTGATGAGAAAGATCAGGTTCGAAGAAGGGAATTAAGTGCTTACACAATCTGTAGGGATGAGAACTTGAATTTGAACACTGGTCTTTTGGCTGTATTGATTAACTACCCCAAGTCCTTCAACTGATCTTTATACAGCATAGTCTGAAGTCATCAATCTTACTTTTCTCTTCAATATTTCCTTCAGCCTATCAATGCCCTTTGAAAAATGTGGTGACCTGAAGTGAACACAATTCCCTGGGTGTGATCTGACTACAGAAGAGCACAGTGGGTCTACTACCTTACATGTTCTCAATTCCAAGTCTCTATCAATGCAGTCTAAATTCTCATTTGGTTTTTTGGCCAATATGCTTCTCTCATACTAAGCTCTCAATTCAATAAAATCTCCCAGATTATTTTCTTACAAATTGTTTTCTAGTCATACCTTCTAATTGCTATACTTGTAAAACTTCAATTTTAGAACCCCCATTTATCAATGTTAAATTTCTTTTTGTTCATATCGTTTAAAAATATCTTTCATTCTATTGCAATTCATATTGCAGTACCTCTTAAACTGTGGGTGGTTAAGAAGCACTGAAGGAGTTGGAGTGTAAAAAGCCTAAGAAGTCCAAATGAGAACCCAAGTCTAATATTTTAACTATGCCTCCTGTCACTGTGAAATCTGCAAATTTGATCAACAATATGTCACATATGCCTACATCTATGTCAGTGATCACTATGCAAAGATTGTAGGGCAAGGAGAAACAGCTAGTATAGTCCATTATAAATCTCCTTCCAAACTGATTTTGACCCATGATCACTGTTTGGATCCATCCATTCGAACATTTCTGAATCCTCTTGAAAATACCATAATCTCTGTTAGATTATTGTAGTCTCACTTTAACTCCTAAATAGCTGTGTGACATGCATTCATTCATTCATTTGTTTATAAAACAAGGATTCCATAGTAACTGTGGCATCTTATTTATCATGCCCACTATTCTGATTTGGGAAAGGCAGCAAAAATGCACTTTGAAATTATTAATCATATTTCTGATCTACATTTGAGAGTTAAACCAGATGAAGTCAAATCTTGAATTAAGAAGCAGAATAAAATTCTTTATTATGAAACTCAAAGCTTCTTGGAGTCTCATAAATTTCTGGCTCCATACAAGAGTGACAAGTACACAGGGAAACTTGGGAAGTTGTCTATTTATTTATTATTAATCTAAATGAAATCTTCTCTGACTTGTTCTAGTACGATATTTACAGCATCTGCTCAATAGCCCTGCCTTTATCTCTCTGGACCGTGTCACTGTGCTCAATAAGATTCCCATTTGCTATACCGGCAATGCTCAGGGAAAGCCTTCTCTAATCCTGCTGCTGAACAACATTATTTGCTGCATTGCATTTAATCCACATAATTCTTGTCTTCAGAAGAAGTTGTCAGTGGTGGATAAAAATCTCATTGTTGAGACAGGACAAACTTGGGATGTTACACAAAGTGCAAACACATCTCTTTTGATATAATTTTATTCCGATAGTACATAATGCTACCTTTTTACTGAATGTGTGAAAAGCAGGATGAGCATTTTATGGAACTCTTTTGTCTGAAGTAACATACTAGGTTAGTGTTAATCTAATGGGTTTTGTTGCTTCTGATTATAACTCTTGAAATAGAAAACAGGCTTGTTTGCTAAGGTCCAAAACACAAAGGAACGTGTTCTACCACCTGTAATCAGGCAAAAGCTCTGTCTGATGACATAGGAAAGAGAATGAGAAAATACTATTTTATTCAAACTGAATAGTCATGAACATTCTCTGACTAAGAAAATAAGAAAGCTATTTTTCCTTTAAAAAAGTAAGAATTCAAAATCTACTTATTACTTGAAAATTCCCAAAAGACAGATTCATATATATAGGAAATTTCTGTTTCTCCTTGGTTAAATTGGTGATGTCAAAAGTGTTGGTATTGCTTATAGCTTGGTCCCTTTGCATTAAATCCTATTTTTGAAAACTTGTAATCTCATTTTTTAAATGAAATCTACTCTGTTTTTAGTAACTTCATGAATCTGACCTCTAATATTTTTATGATATGCCCCATTCATTGGGAGTTGCCAAAGTGTGTTTTATTCTGAATTCCTTGTGGGCACTGAATTGATGATAAGGTTTATTGAAATTTGTTTGTTACAGATCCTGCCTACCCCCAATTCAAATTCTACTCTAATAAATCATTGTGGCATAAAGATGGCCTTGGGCCCTTGGAGGTGCTGCTAGTAGAGGACAAGCACTGGCAGCTCCTCCCAAGCTGGAAAGACATCAAGCCTAGGTCAGGCAGTGACTCTCATTTGAGGACAAGACTAATTCATTTGAATTCAATTGGGGAAAAATGGTAAGATTTACTCTACATGTGTGATTTATTCCTGAGTCAGGTGTCTATGTGCAGTAAGACCATCATCATAACTAAAAGCAGAATTAGTTTTAAAAAAAAGAGTGAGGAAAATATATGACATACATTTATATTTAAATGTTACTAGAAATCAGCAATGTGAAATAGAAACTAAAAATAACTTCGACATCTAATATAAAAATTTCCATCATGAAATCTAACCAATGCAAATTGGTAGTCACAAAAGACTAAAAGAGTCTTAGTCCATGAACATTTCACTTACTTGGCAAATCTTGAGAAGTGGGCTAAAGGCAACAGTGAGTCATAATATAAACTGATATGTGGAACTTTATGAAGATGAAAGATGGAATATCATGGACAACGAAATTTCATCAAACACAGAGAAGTAATAGAGAGTAAAACCAGTTCAAAAAAATCTTGGCAAGATATCAAATTGAGCAAAGTAATTCCCAGGACATTCAAGAAGCCTTAAACAAAGAAGAAAAATATTTCCAAAAAAATTTTTTTTAATAGGTGGCTTTCTACAAAATAATGGAGAAGCCAGAAGAACTAAACTTGGATCCTTGCATCACAGCTAGAAATAGTAATAAAGTAAACAAAAATGGGGAAATGTGAGAAAAATAAGCTAGTTTAGACAATGTGCATATAGAATAGATACATGCTCATGCTGGTAGACACACAATTGTGAGGGCGCTTAGGTTCAATTTTATGAGGTACCTGATAGAAGAAAGATGCTAAAACTTAAAGCGAAAACATAACCCTTTAGAACTTATTTTTTTTTTGTCAAAAGGTGACCAATAACTACAAACGTTTATGTTCAATCAACCAACATGCATTTATTCTTTGGGTCAAGTGATGTACTAAATTATACAGAAGTAAAAACAGATCCTCCACTCAAGGAGCTCAAACTGTAAAAGGGAACTCAAATACAAAAATAACTAGGTACATACAAGATATATTTAGAGGAAATGGAAAGTAATCTCAGAGGTAAAAGCACTAATATATTTAGAGCCCAGGAAACATCTCCTGCAAGAGGTGAGATTGAAGGATGTTGGGAAAACCAAGAAACGTAAGTGAGAGGACACATTTCCAGGCCAGTGCAAAGGCCAGGGGGTATTATATGAAGTATTTTATTCAATTAAACCTCAAGTAAGCCGATGTAGATAGATTTTATAGTGAGTTGATGATGGTAAAGTGTAAGACTGAGAATGTAGGAGAGATTCAGGTAATAAAGAGCTTTAAAATGTCAAACAGGAGTATATATTTCATTTTGGAGGTGATATGGAGCCCCTGGAATATGGAGGTAATACAGTCAGACCTGTGCTGAAGAAAGATTAACTTAGGTTCATGTTAGTAATTCAAGAATCACACTATGCACAATGGATTGGGTTATCTGTGGTCAGAGGAAGGGCACAAGCTATACCTTCTGCACCCATGTAAAGCATAGGGAGGGAGCTCACCGAGCTTCATGCTGTTGACTTTATCAAGAAGCATGACTATATCAAGGGCATTTTGAAAAACATAATCTGTGATCAAGGCTAAGGAATATCTCTTGTGAAAGCAGTATCTGCTTTAAAGAATGGACAAAGCTATTCACTGATGCTGAAAGTTTTTCTGTTGGCCAGTTTGTGTACTGTGATAATAAACCTCAGCTCAACATTGGCAACATCCTCCAGGGTGGCATTATGCCCAAAGGCACCATTCTGTGCTGTCTAAAACAAAATCTTGGTGACCTGTGCAAACTTGCCCAGGCATCCAGAAATTATGCCATAGTGATCTCCCACAATCCTGAAACCAAGAAAAAATTGGTGAAGCTACTTTCAGGCTTTAAGAAACTGATTGCCTCAGAAAATAGTGGTAATTGTTATTGCTTGGGGAGGTCATACTGATAAACTCATCCTTAAGGAAGGTCATATCTAGCAAATACAAGGCCCAGGGGATCTGATGGCCACATGTCTGAGGTGTAGCCATGAGCCCTGTGAAACAACCCTTTAGAGGAGGTAATCATCAGCATTTTGGAAAACCATCCATCATTTGAAAACACATCACAGCTGGATTCAAGGTCAGCCTCATTGTTGCCAAGTACGATAGCCAGCTCTGAACTACCAAGACAGTACAGAAGAAGGAGTAATAGGACCCAGAATCCTGACAAGAAAGAGTAGTCGAAAGAAAAAAAGAAGAAAATTCTTGGCAGCCTAGTGGAGAATAGATTGGAATGAGGGGAGACTTGTTAGGGATATCAGTTAGAAGGCAATAGTACAGATAAAGGGATGAGACCCTGAACTATGCATGACTTCGTATTATATTTCAATTCTTCTTTCATTGTTCTGTGTCCAACCCACCTTCTCTACTAGCTTCCTACTGTCCCCCAACCCCCACCCCCATAGTTTCCAATATAAAAATAAGTAAGATTTCATACATCCCTAAATCCAACATGTACTTACAAAGAATCTAAATCCTATAGTCTATCATTTGTTTTGTACAGAAATAGATCACTTGGAGAGCATTAGCAACCAGGTCCCAGACCAGTCCCAGTTGTTGTTAGTTCTCTATTGTACCCAGATCTATAACTACAAATTTTTTTACGTGGGACAGAAGGTATTGGGACCACATCCAGAAGACAGTCTAACTGCAGATACAGTAGGACTATGGTGGTTCTGTCGTTCAGCAATACTAACGTCATCTCCATATGATGAGAGGGATGGTGGATCCCAGGAGAAAAACACATCCAAAAGAACCCGACTATGACTGCTTGGGAAAACAAAGAACAAGGCTGGTGAAGAACTGTGAAGCAAGGTATAAGGGTGTTGTGTGCTGTGAATGGTGAGGGGTGAGGGTGAGTATACACTCCCAGAGAGGTGGGTGTTTCAGATCTTGGTTCTCTACACTAAAGCCGCATTCATACTTCACACCAATGTCTATGGCTCTGACTCTCCCTTTCAGATTACTCCTCCCAAAATTTGTGGTAGCTTCATCACTCAAGTGTAATTGTGCTCATTTTCAATGTACTGGCATGTTTCAGAAACTGTGTACTTCACTAATTTTGCATGGATACCTTTAGCCCCCAAAACACACAGACCCTGAGAGCATACTCTCATTATAGCCTCTGACTCTCCCTTTAAGCTACTGTACCCACAGCTCCACAACTGTTCTCCTTAAACCACTAATTCAAACACCAATTGTATATTCCTAGCATTAGCAAATATACTCTGTGGAATTGGAGAGACTATTTTCATTGTCATTTGAAGTCATGCCAAACACAGCAGGAGATGTGAAGGGGAATTCTCTTTCCTCTCAATTTTCTTCTCAGTGTCCTGAAATTTGAAGAATCTATGATTTCAAGATTGTGGATACTTCATCTCTCAATACAGATTTACAGCCCTCTATATCTTGCTAGGTATAATAAAGCATTATTAAGCATCATTGCTCTATCTTATAAGGTAGTCTTTGTAATTCTTCTCAGGCAGAAAAACAAACAAACAAACAAAAAAAAAACCACACCAACAATTATTTATTAAGTTTTTGGTTGGTTCCATGAACTTAACTGGGCTGGAATTCAGATAAAACTATGCAGGTCATTAGCCCTCATACTCAAAGCTTTTCCAGCTTGATAGGGCTGATCACAGCATCTTAGTCTTAGGAAACTCAAAGTCAGTCTAGAATATGGAAATCATAAATTTATAAGACTGAAAATCACAATCTGGAAGGTTATAAGAGTCTTTTCATGATACTGAAGAAACTTAAGTCCCAGGAAGATCTTACCACAAACTAGATATCATAATTTTAATGAAGTCTAATTCAAAATTACACAGATTAAAGTGATGATATTTTTCTCTCTCATAGTAAAATCTTAATCTGTCATGTTCAATTCCCACCATACTGATAACTTTGCTGAAAGTTTAATTTCAAAAAATCTATTCTTAATACCTCTTATGACTCTGATATATTTTATTTTGTTGTCTGAACTTTAATTACAAGTTACAGTGCAGAAAAAAGGAACAAACAAACAAAATAATTGGAAGCATACCCAAGAGGCTAAATTGTCAACTTGTTTTAATCACCTGCCTTGTATTTTCTTTTTCTTCCTGACATTTGCCAAAAAGTCTTGTTGCTAAGAATTCAGTTAGGAATTTCAATTTATTGAAACAGATGAAGGTCACCAATAGGATGAGCAGCTCTACCCAAGTGAACATGAGATGACTTCACAAATCTTTTGCTCCTTTCTGGCCTCATAAATGGACCAAATAATAGGTGGAACCCTTTAAAGAGTTACACTGAAAATTCTCAGAATCGCCTCTAATGATTTCCTTTAGAAAGCAAACCACAGAAGGGGCGGAGCCAAGATGGTGGCTGGAAAACAGGGACTAGCGTGAGGTCCCCTCCAAGTCCCTCCAAAAACCTATAAAAATGGCTCTGAACCAATTCTAGAACTGCAGAACCCACAAAATAGCATAGGGAAGCAGGTCTTTAGCCCAGGAGAGCCTGGATCATCTCTGGGAAAGGTCTATTCCACACAGATCTGGGAGCAGAGGAGAGCGGAGCTGAGCAGAGCAGAGCCCAGTGTGGGTAGCGGGAACCGACCAGACCGCAGACTGACCAGACCAGGAGCCGGGCGGAGCGTGCCCTAGCGTCCTGAATTACTGAACTGTGGCAGTGACCAGACCACTCAACCCACAAACACCAAAGACAACAGAGAAGGTTAGTGGGAGAAGCTGCTGGGGACTGGGATAGAGTTTGCAGTTTGGCCACTGCCCCTGGGGCAGTGGAGGTGGGGCAGCTACAGAATGACAGCTGCAG
>JAQQSZ010013804.1:0-11671 GCA_028646595.1 Phalanger gymnotis
TTCATCTCTTCCTCTGAAGTTCTTCTGCTTCTAAATAGAGATCTTATACCTAGCGATCCCATCAACCTCATCGCCAAATGTAGTAAGAAGGCCGAATTTATGATCTCAAAGAGAATCATATATATGTCTGAACGGTTCAGAATCGCGGGATATAAGGAATTCTCCAAGTAGAAGGCAGAAGGATTAAAACATTTATTTAGGCTCCAAAGTAACAGACCCACGAACCAGCCTCCCCATTCCGACATTTTAATCAAAAGCCTGCAGGCCCAATAAGTCTGCCTCACGAGAGTAACCAGGAGGCCTAAATTCTCTCTCTCCCACCTGCCCCTCCTTGACTGTCAACATATACTCTCCATCCTCTGGTATAACGTGGGACAAGCTTCCTCTTCCATGGACTGTACTGTGTAATGACTGGGAGAAGAAATGCTCCAGTCTTCCTTCCTTAAAGCATACAAATTTGTAATATCATAATAATAATATAACATGAGGAAAATGCATGATTTGATTTTGTTGTTGCCGGCTCATTTACAAGTTGAATTCAGCTAACACTGAACAACCAATTGCTTGGCACAATCAATGACACCACATTCTATACAAGGATCCAGGCATCCATACAACTCCTGCTCTCACCCAGACACATTTTTGTCGTGGTCATTTAGTTGTTTCAGTCATGTCTGTCTTTTTGTGACCCCATTTAGGGTTTTCTTGGCAGAGATACTGGAGTGGTTTGCCATTTCCTTCTTCAGGTAGTTTTTACAGATAAGTGAACTGAAGCAAACAGGGTGAGGAGACTTGCTCAAGGTCACATAGCTAGTAAATGTCCAGGGTCAGATTTGAACTCGGGAAGATGAGTCTTCCTGATTCTAAGTGCAGTGCTCTAGCCACTCAATACACAAGCTCATAACTCGTAAGATAACTTTTCTGAGGACAGTTTCCTGAACTCGTCCAATTACATTGGCAACTGCATAGGTCAGAGGGTGGGGACGAGATAGGAATTAACTTTATCACTGATTAAAAAGAATAACAAAGTATTTCCATGCAGAAACGCAAATATAAACATATTTCATCCTATACTTCCCCACACCCACAAGCCTCTCTGGTGCCCTGGGGTAGTTAGCTAAACTTCCCCCCAGTCACGTGGCTGTGAGTGATGCCAGGGCCTAAAATGGATCTCCCAGGCCTTGGTGGCCCTTCCCTGGGCTGCTCAAGGACTACATGAAGTGGCTGATGGTGAGGGATGTGTAAGAGACTGATTCCTAACCTGCCATGCAATTTGCTTTTAAGCAAAACTCTAAAAAAAACCATGAAAACAATGTGTACACTCACTCATTCCCTCCCAAAATCCCTGATTCCTCTGGACATATGAGTGGTTAGTCCCCTTTTTTATTGTCCCTGGGCTTTTCTGAGGTGAATTTAAGAAAAATCAAGGGTTGATTTCCCATACTTGAAGTCAAGAAACTCAACAAACCCCCATGTCCAACAAATACATATAGACACACACACACACACACATATGTGTATATATGTGTGTGTATATATATGTGTGTGTATATATATGTATGTGTGTATATATACATGTATATACATATATGTATATATATACATACACATATACATATATACACACATATATATGAGGGCTCAAGGAAGCCATGGGGCAAAGAAAATATATTCTAATAAAAATGAATGTATTCTTACTTGTGCTCCAAATAGTCTCTGTTTAGCCCAGAGCAGAAAAAGCTATCTAAGAGGGACATGGCCCAGTGGAAAAACTAAGCCATCATGCATTGAGTTCAAAAGCTCAGGAGCTTAAAAAGGGAGCTCAGAAAGCCCCCTGCTTGTTGCCAAAACTCATGTTTTTTTTTTTTTCCCTTCAGGTCTAGTTCCTGTCTTCTAGCTGACTGATCTAGGCCCTGAGGTACACATGCTAACTCATGTCCATACTGCCCAACCTTTCCTTAAGGACTCCTCCCCTTAGGTAGTCTTGGTCTATTCAGACTGATCTCTTCCCTCAGGGCTTCTATGCTCCATCTACATGGTGGGGTGGAGTCTACTGACTGCCAGCAGCAGCTAAGGGAGGGAAATCAAGAAGAGAAGGAGGGCCAGGGATGGAGGCCAAATGCACAGCAGGACTGAGGGCTAGCCCAGCCTTAGGAGGCCAGGGCTGCTGGGAACAGAAGCTCTGGTCCCTTTCTCTAAGTGACATGGAGCCTACCCCAAGAGTCCAGCCCTAAGGCTCCCCACACTGTGCTTTTTAAACCATTTGTCCAGTACAAACAAAAGGAAAAAGGTTTTGCTCTGAAAAAAAAAAATGCTTTTTCTACAAGGCTTGACATAGGAAAGAGCTTCCAGGGCAGCACATCTAAATGGAGGAGCCTGGGCTGCCCTGAGTCTAAGGGCACACGTAGCCTGCAAACCTCTCTCTCCCACCTTCCCATTTCCCCAAACATTTCTCCCCAGAAGCTTGTTTATCTCTTCCCAGAAGAAGCAGAAAAGAAAACTGTGCTTAAGTTTTACTGGTTCTAACCACAGCATTCTTGATGAGAGTGTGAATGGAGATCCATCCAATTTGGTTCTCCTCTGTCCTTCCTGAAGGACAGGCTCATAAATTCTGAGTGGTTCCTTTCAACCTTGTGCCCTCCCTAGATACTATTCAATGATGTCTAGAATCTGCTAATCAGCAATAATCTTGAAGGTTTCTCCAGTTCCACCTGCCCATCCCACCCCTTTTCTCTTCCCGCTGATCACTGGGGTTCTATGCAGATTGATGAGAGACAGTGATTTTTCATTGAGTGGATGTAGTATGGTCCTGGTGTGTGGAGTTGAGAAGTTACCGGATTCTAGTGAAAAGACTGAGGACAGATCCAGATTCCTTTTGTGAACGGGCTTTACGAAAAACATTCCAAAACCTCAGGCTCTTATCTCCAGCCCCTGTAACTATGGCCTGGCCATCAGGAGACACTGCCAGATACAGAACTCTGTATAAATGGCCTGTGAGTTTGGCTACTTGTGTCAAGGAGGGGTATTTCCAGATAGCAATCTGGTTTTCTGCATATCCATGGGTGCTGACCAGCTCGTTGTCGTGTCTGGACCAGGCTAAGTTGCACACTTGGGAACCAGTATCGATGCGCTGCAGGGGCTGCCCCGTCAGCGTATTCCAGAATCGGATGCAGCGGTCAGCTGAACCACCACCCGAGGCTAACAGGCCGTGCTGGTGGGGAGACCACGCGATGGCTTTCACAGCTGCCTTGTGATAGGTGTACTGCTGGACAGGCCTGAAATTGGAATGGTTCCAGACCAGAAGCTTATTGTCATTTCCACCAGAGGCCAACAGCTGGTGATCTATGGACCACCTCAGCCCACACACCTCCTGCTTGTGACCTTGTAGCCAGCGCTGAGACTGCAGGGGGCATGCCCGGATATCTCTCTGGAGGATCCGTGTGTCTCTGCTCCCAGAAGAAATCTGGTCTGCATACCAGGCCAATGCACCGACTCTAGCTTTGTGGCCCTCCATTGTGGACACTTTCTTCTTAGCATCTACATCCCAGATCTGCACAAAGCCTCTCTGTGTGCCAACTGCTAACAAGTTCCCTCTTTCATACCAGCCCACAGAGGTTACGGAATCTCCTTCGTCACACAGGTCAAAGAGCCTGGTCACTTGGGATGTATATGCACTCCACAGATAAACACAGGTACTCAGTCCAACAGCAACAATGTTGAGAGAAGACCAATCTAGCAGGTTCAGATAAAAGTCATCCCGGAGCCCTGACGCCTCAAGGACTTTGAATGGTACTTGAGGGATTTTCTTAGCGGGTTTCCGTTGTGACAGAAGTAGAGTCTGGCTTTTGTGGCTGATGGGGGATAAGGCATACGGAGTGATTTCACTGCCATCATCAGGTCTCCAGCGCTTAGCGCTGGGGGAGTACGTGAAGAGATTCTTCGGCATGCCAGGTGTTTGGGCCTCTGCTTTTGGATACTGGACTGTCTGGATCTCAGCTTCCAGAAGCTCATTCTTCAACAAGGCAGAGTAGACTGGGTCATCTTTGCCATTGCCCCAAGGATCTTCTTTCTGTTTCTGCCTGGGGGATTTTTCAGGGTCATCTATGCTGTGGAAGTGCAGACTCCACTTAGCTCCTGCTCGGGAGGGAATGTAGCGGTCTCCATGTTTGCTCATCTTGGCTTCCACACTGGTAAGCTTTTCTAGGCTCTGTTGGGGTCTCGCCCTGTATCTGGCCCAGTGAGACACAACCTTTAGTAAAGTCAGCTTAGGCACAGACCGGGCCTGTCAATCCCTTTCTGGATCTCTCAGACACCCACAGTTGACTGATGTGGATATGGATCAGCAGTGAAGGTGCCTTTTGGGTTCTCGGACCTAAAGAGAATGACTAAGGTCAGTCTTGGGCCTTTAGGGTTCAGGGGTGGGGAACCTATGACCTTGAGGCCACATGTGGCCCTCTAGGTCCTCAAGAATGGCCCTTTGACTGAATCCAAACTTCACAAAACAAATCCCCTTAATAAAAGAATTTGTTCTGTCAAACTTTCACTCGGTCAAGAGGCTGCATCCCAGGACCTAGAAGGCCACGTGAGGCCTTGAGGCCACAGGTTCCCCACCCCTAGTTTAGGTCAATGGAAGAAAGCAGGGACCAATGGAGAGTTAGGTACTCATAGGCTCCCAGTACTCTCACTGAGGATGTGGGGTCTGCAGGGGAGATGCCTTTTAGTATTTTAGTCCTGGATAAAGTGGCTAAGGTCAGTATGGGAAGAGATTCTTTTGGGATCTCAGTCCAAGGGAGAAGGCAAGGACAGAGAGACAACAGACAGATGGGGGCACCCACACTGAAGATCCTCTTCCTTTGAATATGGATCTGTGGAAGAGATGCTTTTTGAGATTTTGGTCTGGAAAGAATGGCTACCATCAGTCAGGGAAGAGATCTTGGTCTGGGGAGAATGGGGAGATGTGTAGGATCCTGGTTCTGGGGACAGACAGGTACTCACACACCACAGGAGGAGATACTTTGGGTCTGGAGATTTTAGGGTTAGGGTTAGGCTGGCCAAGATCAGTCTTGGGGGAGATCTCTGGGATCTTGGTCACTGCATTGGCTCTGCTTTGAAGAAGACAGGGATAGACCAATGACAGGCACTAACAGGCTATGGTACTTTTGCTTTGGATGTGGGTCTAAGAAGGGGATGCCTCTGAGGACCTGGGACTGGGAATAATGACTGAGGACGGTTTGGGAGGAGATGTCTTTGGGATCTGGGAATGGGGAGAATGGCCAAGGTCAGTCTGTAAGGATATGACTTTGAGATCTCAGTCCAGGGGAGGAGGCAGGGACAGAGAGACAGATGAACGGACAGATCATAGGCCATAGGTGCTCCCACTTGGGATGTGGATCTTTGGAGAAGATGTCTTTTAGGAACTTGGTCCAAGGGGAAATGGCCAAGGGCAGTCTTGGTCCAAGAGAAAAGACAGGGCCAGAGAGTATTGGAAAAGGAGACGGCCACAGGTGCTCTCACTTTGGTTATGGGTTGATGGAAGAGGTGGCTTTTGATCTTTGTCTGGAAAGAGTCCAGGTCAAGAAGAATGCCAAAGGTTGGTCTGGGAGGAGGATATTTTGAGAGGGGATGCCTTTGAGAGTCTTGGAGACTGGTCCAGGGAGAATGACTAAGTTCAGGCTGGGAGGGGATGCTTTTGGGGATCTTAGCCTGATAAGAATGGCCATGGTCAGTCTGGGGAGAGATGCCTTTGGGATCTGGGAACAGGGAGAACAGCTAAGTTCAGTCTGGGAGAGGATGCTTTTGAGATTTTGGTCCAGGCGAGACAGCAAGGACAGAGGCTGACAGATGGACAGTGGGCACTCACAGGCTGTGCTCAGCTTCTCCTTTGGATGTGAGTGTGTGGAGAAGACTCCTTTTAGGAACTTGGTCCTAGGGAAAATGGCTAAGGTAAGTCTAGGGGAAGATGCTTTGGGAATCTTGGTTCAGGGGAGAAGGCAGATACAAAGGGAAAAAAGAGATGGAGAGACAGGCATTTACAGGCCACAGGTGCTTTCTTTTGAATATGAGTCTGTGGAGAAGATGCCTTTTGGGATTTTGATCTGGGGAAAATTACCAAGGTCAGTTTGGGAGGAGGAGCCCCAGGGGTTCTTATGTCAGAGGGAAAGGTGGGGACGGAGATACAGAAAGATGGAAAGATAGAAACTCACAGGCTTTATGCTCTTCAGATGTAGGTCTGTGGAGGAGACAGATGCCTTGCGAGATCCATGGCGGAGAGGTGAGCTGTCTCAGACTCAGGGAGTGGGATGCTTGTGGGCCAACAGCCAGAGTTTGAATGATGCTGATTGCTTGAAGCTCCCTCTTTGGCTGCTCTCCAGGGTCTGAGGGTAGAGGCTGGGGGCTGAGGCAAGGCGATATCACTTGGCAGCCACGAGGCACCCCAGGCCCAAGGCTCTGTAGCTTCCCAAGACTGTGCTCCTTCTATGGGACAGCTGCAACTACTCCATGGCCTCCCTCTACCCTGCAGGTGGCAACGCCCTTTGCAGCCGAGGATTGTAATGGTGGATCAATGTGCCACTGTAAGAAATGTGAATAGAAAGATTACTGAGAAGCTGAGGAAGACTTATATGAGATGATGCAGGGGGATGTAAGCAGAAACAAGAGGAAAAGAGAAAAGAAAAACCAAGAATAGAATGCTGGGTGATTGTAATGGCCAAGCATGGCCCTGAAGAAAGGAGAAGAAAGACCCAGAGCCTCTAGTTTTTAATGCCAAGTGGCTAAGAGCTGGCGGAGATGGGATTCAAACTGGTGCCTTCCTATTTCCTGGCACAATCTACCCAAGAGTAGAGTGGGGCTGTGTGGCACACTGGTCAGAGCCCTTCCAGAACCAGGAATCCTGTCTCTGCCAATGTGCTGTAAGAGGGAAAGGAAGGAAGGAAAGAAGCATTTATTAAGCTTTATGAAAAGTATTAATGTGCCAGGCACTGTGCTAAGCCCTTGCAAGTTATTATCTCATTTGATCCTTTGGGAGGTAGATGTTAATATCATCTCTATTTCATAAATAAGGAAACTGAGACAAACAGAGGGATGTGATTTGTCCAGGGTCACACTGCTAGTAAGTATCTGAGGCTGAGTTTGAACTCAGGTGTTCCTGACTCCAGGTATGGTGCTCTATTGACTAGGCCACCTAACTTGAAAGAAAGGGAAGAAGGAAGGAAGGGAGGGAGGAGAGAGGGAGGAAGGAAGGAAGAAAGGAAGGAAGGGAAGGAAAAAAGGAAAAAAGGGAAGGAAGGAAGGAAAGGAAGGAAGGAAAAAAAGAGAGGAAGAAAGGAAGGAAAGAAGGAGATAAAGGAAGGAAAGAGAGAAGAGAAGGAAGGAAGGAAAGGAGGAAGAAGAATTAAGAAAAAGTAAATCCTCCTCAAGTGACTTTATGCAGCCAAGAAGAAAAAATGCCAGTACACCATAGCACACCCTTGAAAATGAGACAAAAGAAAACCATTTCCTTTACACAGTCAATATCACCCCCAAAAGACCAATATGCAAGCAGCTGAGTCTCTGGTATTTGGGGAAAATTACTGGGGAACAGCACATCCTGGGAAGAGAGCTCAGTGCCCGTGGAGCCCAACCCACAAAGAGGCCCACGGCTTCATCCCCAGCAAGGGGGCAGCTGGCCTGAAATTGCAGAGCTTTACTACAGAGGAAATCAGCTCTTCCCAGCATAGGGCATGCCTCAGTTCCACGGTGTTTCCTTACATCAAACTAACATCTCCTTCCTTGGAGATTCCTCATGTTTTTTCAGCTGGGTGAGCAGCTTCCAAGACTCTCACTTCTCTGATCTCCCCCCCATATGGCTCCCAAGATGATGTCCCTGAAGGGTAAAACATACATTCCTCCAATGGGCAACAAGACCCTCTAGAATCCAGCAATCGATGAGCGCTTATTAAAGCCATGCTCAGAAATCTTCTGTTCTATCGGGGGACACAACATGTACACCAAGAAGTGGATGCAAAGCCCATACGAAGTAAATTCAAGGTCATTTTTGTTGGGGAGGAAGATATTAGCAGTTGGGGGGGGGCTCATCCTCAAAAAAAAATCCTCAGGGATTATTAGTCTCTTTGATACCTCATTGAATATTAATATTCAGAAGGTCATCTTCTTAACCTCTGTAGTGGCATCAAGGAACCTTGTCTGATTAAACATATGCAGATGAGTAATTTGGTGGAGGAAAGCCTTGAAGGGCAGCTAGGTGGTACAGTGAACAGAGCCCTGGGCTTGGAATCAGGAAGATCTGAGTTCAAATTTAGCCTCACTAGCTGCGTGACCGTGGGCAAGTCACTTAACCTGTCTGTCTCAGTTTCCTTAACTGTAAAATAGGGATAATAATAACACTTGCCTCACAGGGTTGTTGTGAGGATCAAATTTGCAAAGCGATTAGCACAGTACTTGGCACATTGTAGGTACTTGATAAATGTTTATTTACTGCCCCCCCCCCGGGCTCTTTCTAAGGTGGAATTTTGCTCTGCTGAGTTGTTGCAGGCTTATGGATCAGCTGACTGAAAACATTGAGGTCATTTGCTAAGAGGTCCCTCTTCTATATTCTATATATATCTCACATCACTCAGATTCCTTCCTCCAATACCTCCTTCTTCACCTTGTGTTATAAGATGAGGCGGCCCTTCTCCTCACGAAGGCAAACAAATCCCTCTGTATGGATGAGCTTACCCTGCCTTGCTTTCTCCATCTGATCGACCCTTCTATCGTGCCCACGCTACAACTTATCTTCAATCTGTCCCTATCTCCTGGCTGCTTCCCTACTGCCTACCAACACACTCATGTCTTCCCCATCCTCAAAAAGCTTCATCCATCCATCTATCCCTGCTAGCTCTTGCCCTCTCCTCTCTTTCATGGTTATACTCATCTACAATCTGTACTACCACTTCCTGTCACCTGTCACTTATAAATCCTCTTCATTGTGGCTTCTGACCCCATCATTCCACTGAAACCGCTCTCTCCACAGTGACCAATGATCTCTTCATTGGCAAATCCAATGGCCTTTTCTCAATCCTCATTCTCTTTGACTTCTCTGCCACTGCTCTGAAATCACCTTCTCCTGCATTCTCTTTCCTCTCTAGGTTTTTGTGATACAACTCTTTCCTGGTTCTTCTCCTATCTGCCTATCCACTTCTCTTCTGTCTCCTTTGATGGGTCTTCCTCCACTTCTTAAAGAGGCCTATTCACTGAATGTGTGTTGTCTAACTCAAAGTGAGAACCTGAAAAGACCTTAGCTTAAAAGGGCCAAGGTTTTCCCCTGGATCCTGGGCCATCTCCAGTCATCCTGATCGATATCTGGCCACTGGACACAGATGGCTCTGGAGGAGAAGGTGAGGTTGGTGACCTTGCACAGCCCTCCCTCACTCAAATCAAAGTCAATTGTAAGTCATGTCATCATTTCCTTGATGTCATGGTCCTCTTCAAGAACTAAGGACAAACCCACACAACTAACCATAGATGTCCCCAGAGGGTATGAAGCAGCTAGGTGATAGTGTGGAAGGCAGGAAGACCCAAGCTCAAATCCAGCCTGAGACTCTTATTAGCTGTGTGACCCTGAGCAAGTCACTTAACTTGTCTGCCTCAGTTTTCTCAATTGTAAAATGAGGATGATAATAGCACCTATCTTGAAGGGTTGTTGTGAAGATCAAATATGATAATATTTGTAAAGTGTTTAGCACAGTGCCTGGCATATAGCAAACCCTTAAGAAATGTTTGTTGACTGACTGAGAAAGAGATAAATGGACCCATATGTACAAAGACATTTCTAGCAGTCCTTTTTGTAGTGACGAAGACTGCAAAGTGAGGAAATGTCCATCAGTTGGGGAATGACTGAATACATTAGGTTATATGACTGTACCAGAATATTATCGTGCCATAAAAAAGGAGAAGTGGTTTCAGAGAAACCTGGGAAGACTTGTAGGTGCAGAGTGAGGTAAGCAGGATCCGAAAAACAGTTTATACAATAAAAATAACATTGCAAAGGCAAATCATTTGGAAAGACTTAAGATCAATGTGATGATTAACCATGATTCCAGAGGACTGGTGATAAGTATATCGCCCACTTTCTGACAGAGATGGGGTAATAGTAATGATAATAATAACTAACATTTATATAGCACTATGAGCCAGGAACTGTTGTTCAGTTGTCTCAGTCATATCTGACTCTCCATGACCCCATTTGAGGTTTTCTTGGCAAAGATACTGCAGTGGTTTGCCATTTCCTTCTCCAGTTCATTTTACAGATGAGGAAACTGAGGCAAACAGAGTGAAGTGACTTGCCCAGGGTCACACAGTCAGTACGCGTTTGAGGCCAGATTTGAACTCAAGAAAATGAGTTTTCCTGACTTCAGGCCTGGTGCTCTATCCACTACAGTGCCACCTAGCTGCCCCAGGCACTGTACTAAGCACTTTACAAATATTATCTCATTTGATTCTCACAACAATTATTATACCCATTTCACAGATGAGGAAACTGAGGCAGGCAGCAGTTAAGTAATTTGCCCAGCATCACACAGCTAATAATTGTGTAAGGGTAGCTTTGAACTCAGGTCTTCCTGACTCTGGGCCTAGCACTCTATGCACTGGGAAAAGGTTACCAATTTAAAAAAAAAAGTAAGAAAGCAGGTTACTGAAGCATTTTTTTTAGATGCACAGACAAGAACCAAAGGAAAGTTGGTGGGAGACATAGACAAGCAGGACAGCTTTGAAAAAGCATGCTGGATTTGTTGTCTACTCAGCAGAAGTAATTTACATGGCATGTATTTGTGACTGACCATGTGACCTTCTTTTTTGGTTTATTTGCTGTTTGCTAAGTTCAGAATGACAAAATAGCTTTTAACCTGGTTCTCTCTTGAAGATGCTGTATCCTTGGCCACCCTCTCCAGCAATGGTTGCTATTTTTTTCATCTCCGTTCAATCAGAGGCATGCTGGCAAATGTTTAACAATCAGCTGCTCTCCAAGGGAAAATACAATGTATGTAAGACCCACTTTTAGGTTGAATTTGCATTGTTAACATCACTTTCTTAAGCCTACACAATCGGGGGGGGGGCAGAGCCAAGACGGTGGCTGGAAAGCAGGGACTTGCATGAACTCCCTACCATGTTCCTCCAAAAACCTATAAAAATGGCTCTGAACAAATTCTAGAACTGCAGAACCAACAAAATAACAGAGGGAAGCAGGGATCCAGCCCAGGTCAACCTGGATGGTCTCTGGATGAGGTCTATTATGCAGGGAGCGGAGGGGAGCGGAGCTCAGCGTGGGTGACGGCAGGACCAACTAGAAAGGGAGCTGGGTGGAACAGGCCCTAGTGCCCTGAATCAGTGAGCTGTGGCAGTTACCAGACTTCTCGACCCACAAACACCAAAGACAACAGAAAAGGTTAGTGGGAAAAGCTGTGGGGGACAGAGTTGGTGGTTCGGCCACCACCCCAGGGGCAGCAGGGGTGGTGCAGCTACAGAACTACAGCTGCAGTTACTTCCAGCCCCAGGCCCACATGATGGCAGGAATTAAGTGGCTGATCAGAGCAGGAGTGCAGAGCCTGCTTAAGATTTGTATCAGGTCGGGGGGCGGAGGCAAGATGGTGACTGGAAAGCAGGGACTAGCATGAGCTCCCTGCCAAGTCCCTTC
>JAQQSZ010013805.1:0-11671 GCA_028646595.1 Phalanger gymnotis
CCGCCTGGCCATGTTCCCAGCCAACTTACTTAACCCTTGAGTTTTTCAGCAGGGTATGACTGCTTGTAGACTAAAGAGTTCTATGTTCCACGCTTGGGTGGATGCGCTGCCTCACCAGCACTCCTCCTTCCCCAAGAACCCCCAACCTGGACTGGGCTTAGATCTTCAGCAGGCTCTTCACTCCTGCTCTGATCCGCCAGTTAATTCCTCCCACCAGGTGGGCCTGGGGCCAGAAGCTACTGCAGCTGTAGTTCTAAAGCTGCCCCACCTCCGCTGCCCCAGGGGCAGTGGCTGAACTGCAAACTCAGTCCCGCAGCTTTTCCCACTAACCTTCTCTGTTGTCTTTGCTGTTTGTGGGTTGTGAGGTCTGGTAAATGCCCCAGCTCAGTAATTCAGGACGCTAGGGCACTCTCCGCTCGGCTCCGGTTCTGGTCGGTCCGCGCCGCGTACGCTGGGCTGTGCTCCACGCAGCTCCACTCCCCTCAGCTCCCAACTCTGGGCGGGACAGACCTTACCCAGAGACCATCCAGGATGTTCTGGGCTGGAGCCCTGCTTCCCTCTGCCACTTTGTGGGTTCTGCAGTTCTAGAATTGGTTCAGAGCCATTTTTTAATAGGTTTTTGGAGGGACTTGGTGGGGAGCTCACACCAGTCCCTGCTTTCCAGCTGCCATCTTGGCTCCGCCCCCTGATATTTATTTTTCAGCTATTACCAAATTACTGAGTTATCTCATTGTACCATACAGTTTGAGATCTGGCACTGCTGGGCCCTCTTTATTTCCACTTCTTTTCCTTACTTCCCTTGAGATTCTCTACTTTTTTTTCTGCCTCTATGTGAATTTCATTATTACTTTTTCTAGTTCTACAAAGTAATCATTTGGTGGTTTTATTGGTACAGCACTAAATAAAATGATTTAGGTACTACTGTTATTATTATATGTATGTATGTATACATGTATTATATTGACTTATCGTACCCATAAGCCATGAATATTTTTGCCAATTATTTAGTTTTGCCTTTATTTCTGCAAATAAAATATTATAAATAAAATAATAAATGATGTTTATAAATAATAAAATAAAAAACAGCATTTGTAAAGCACTTAGCAGGTTGTCTGACACATACGATAAATGGTACCTAAACAAAACGGTAATTTGTAGTTATATTTATGTAGTTTTTGTGTGTATCTTGGAAGGTAGACTTCCAAGTATTTTATACATTCTGTAGTAATTTTAAATGTTGTTTTTCTATTTCGTCCTGGTGGCTTTAACTGATCTCTTGAATAGGCAATTCACAGTTCACCAACCAAGGTCTTGGCCCCAAGTAACTTTTGAAGGGAAAAGAATGGGCCTAAGCTTCATACTGAATTCTTCCCCTCAGACCTTAGCAGAAGGTAACACCTCCACCCCAGAGGTTTCCTGTCTTGCTCTCTCTCTTCCTCAGTTTTCTGGCCCAGCACTGGCAGTTCAAGACAACTACCACACAGATGCTATAGGGTTGATTGGGCCCCTGAGTGGATTACTGTAGCCTTGCTACTAGTAGCTCAATGAGTGGTAGGGGAAGGTTTAGGAGTGAGCTCAGGATAGACATCAGTTCAATGATGTCCTAGACCATGAAGACAATTAAAGTTGCTCTATTTTTGGTATATAATTTTTGTTTTGGAGAGGTATGAAAGGTCATAGGGATGAGAAGAAAATGTCTAGCTTTCCATTTTATTGGTCACGTGATGCTATCAGCTAAGGTCTTAAAAGAAGATCTTGGACAATTTTAAAGACAGTGATAGTAACACAATAATATTAGGAGAACTGAATATTCCTCTTGTGGAGCTGGATAAATCCAATGGAATGATAAATATGAAGGAAAATATGGAACAGAACAAATTATTGGAAAAATTAAACTAACCTTTGGCAACTTGTGAATGAGAAAATTATATTCTTTCATTACATTAACGTACCTCCTATCACTTAAGTCCCAGAGTGCTTTTATAAAAATGGATTGTGTGCTAAGGTATAAAAGAATCATACTCAAATGGATCTAAAATCTTACTGATTCATAAGATCTCTCCAATGATGCAGATCATAACATCCATCCATTGCAGCCCATCCTGTGTTAAGAGAGACAAATAAGGAACCTACTTGATATGCTTAAGTGAAAGTGTAGTTGGACTGAGAAAAGGTCTCTTACCCAACTCTTTCCTCATCACCTATTCTACCAAAAGAGTGGCTGACGTGGAGTTCAGTTCAAACCTAGGGTTAGTGAATTAAACCTAGAACCACAGTAAAGACAATTAGCAATGATGGCTCCCAGTACCAGACCTCAATGAAACCATGGCCTCTGAGGATTTATGGCTACTCCTGTGTCCATCCTTTCCTCCCTGCTTTGAAGAGAAAAGACTGTCATAGCCTGGATGACGTAGGACTCATCAACTCTATTTCTTCTGGCTAAATGTAGAACCATCACACTTCATCTTCTGCCCTGACTCTTTACCCCTGAGATTCCCAGAACTGTCATCTGGTTTACTGATATAACCTAACGATCCCAGAGCCTTGCTATTGACTCCACCACTGGACTGCTAACAGGTCTTTCCATCTATCCTGCAGCTGACTTACTTGTTGCTGACGAAATTGTAAACTTGCAGATTAATTTTTCTCCCCAGAAATCTGCCAGGATGTAATAAAAGTTATAAAAGTAATTAAACCTCTTGACTCAATTTCCTTGCAGGGTATATGCTTTGAATTTATTTTTGTTTATGAAGTGTAATCTGTTCAAATATTTTAATAGCAGCATTAACACAACTGAGAAAAACTATACTTCTAATTGCAAAAAAGTAAAAGTAATCGATATGTACATCAACAAGAGAATAGAATAGTTTGGTTCTGGTACATTAATAATGAGGTACATTAATGTAATGAGAGAATACAATGCAATAAGGCAAGTATAAAGAACATATAGAAACCTGGAAAGACAATTTATGAAAACAGTACACACTATGAACCATAAGAGGAAAAATAAATGAGAATCAACAAAGAATCTCAGTGGGAACTTAGAATGAGTCACTTTAAAATGTTTAAAATATTCATTGAAATTAATTTAAATGTACTTATAAAGCACATTTAATTATCACTGTATTGATATAATATTGATAGTTTGTCTTAAATCTTTTTCTGCAAGTAAGGCCAATATCCCCAGCACTGTTTAACAGTTTCTTGAATGTGACTGGCCATCAAATATGTATTGAAGAAACTAAGAACAAAATAATTCCAAATTCCTGTTTTTGTGTTTGTCCCTGATTCATAGTGATTGTTTACATAATCACTGACATACTAAACAAAACTGAAAGTGATTCCTACAACACAAATCAATGAGAAATCATGTCACAAAAATTAACTGAAGAAACAATTTTTTTGGGGGGGTGGGGCGCAGTTCATGTTTAATGAGACATATTTGACAACGGAGTCAAAATGTTTGGAAAAAAAACCAAGAACATGTCTGGGGCAGCTAGGTGGCACAATGGATAGAGTACTTGCCTTGGAGTCAGGAGGACCTGAGCTCAAATCTGACCTCAGACATTTGACACTTACTAGCTATGTGACCCTGGGAAAGTCACTTAACCCTGATTATTTAAAAAAAACATTTTGGTTTGGTTCTTTTTTGGGGGGGTGGGGGATGTTGGTGAGGCAGATTTCTCCTTTTTGAAAGCTGCATTTTTTATTTTAAGCAAAAACAGAGGTCATCAAATCTGGTCAAGAGTATCTCAACAGGTGTTCCAAAGAGCTTAATTCAAAAAATTGTATTTACTACTTTAGGGTCTGAATTACTGAACCATTAGTACATTATTCAAATGGCTGAAGGAATAATCTCTGAGCAGCTAAAAATCTCCCCCTAAGTCAGAAATTAACAGTGGTATTTTATTTTTTATTGTATTAATTTATATTTCTCTTATTGGTAATATGGAACATTTTTTCACAGAGTTGTTGGTAGCTTTCATTTCTTCCTGTAAGAAATGCCTATTCATATCTTTTGATCATTTATCTTTTGGGGAAAGGCTCTTCTTACATACTTGTAACAATTCCCAATCACATCTTGTATAACAGACTCTTATCAGGGACATTTGATGCAAAGGTTTTTTTTCCTCCCAGTTAATTGTTTGCCTTCTAATTCTAAATGCACTGACTTTACTCATGCAAACACAATAACAATTTTATGTAACTGAAACTGTCCATTTTATCTCTTGTGATCATCTCTATCCTGTGTCAAGAATTCTTCCCCTAACCCTAACTGTGGAAAGTATATCTTTCTCTGCTCTAATTTTTTTGTGACATGAACCTTTATATTTAGGTCATATAAGCCTAATTTTTGTTGCACTGCTTTCCAATATCCTGAATCACTTTGGTCAAACAGTGAAACAATACCTGTTGTGCTTGGGCTTACTGAACACTAAACTACTACATTCAGCTACTTATGTATCTTTTAAACCTATCTATTCCAGTGATCAACTTCTATGGTTTTAAACCAATACCACATTTTGGAGGGATCATTACTCCTTTGTAATAATTTGAAATTTGGTACTGCAAGGTTCCCTTCTTTTCTACTTTCCTCTCATTACTTTTGAGATTCTTGACCTTTTAATCCTGCAAATGAATTTTGCTATACTTTTGTTTAGTCTATTGGTAGGCTAATTAATATGGAACTGAATAAATACTAACTTAAGTAGCAGTGTCATTTTCATATTTGCCCAAACCAACAAGAAACAATAAATTTCTGAAATCATTTAAGTTTTTTATTTTTGTCTGACTCCCAAATATTTTATATATCCTATATTAGTTTATTCTATATTAGTATATTTGTCTCTTCTTGCTGGGTTTTGTGAATAATATACGGGAAAGCTGAAACTTTCTGTGGGCTTGTTTTTATATCACATACATTACTGAAGTTATTATTTCAATTGATTTTAAAACTGAATTTCTACTGTTCTATGAATATTATATCATTTGCAAACAGCAATAACTGTTTTGTCTGTTTAATCCCTCAATTTTTTTATGTTATCTTATTACACTAAGCAAATATTTCTAGAAGTATATCAAATAATCATCTTGACAATGGATGTCACAGCTTTATTCATTATCTTACCAGAAAAACTTCGACCATGTCTTCATTATAGAAAAGCTGGTTATTGGTTTTAGATAAGTTTTACCAAAAAGGAAGTCTACTACTTCTATGTTTTCTAGTATTTTTAATAAAAGTAGCTATTGCATTTAGTCCAAAGCATTTTCTGCATTCTTTGTTACGAGCATGTGATTTCAAACCATTTTTTAATACTGAGATAAACTATTGTGTTTACAAGTTTCCTGAACTAAGTTTGCTTTCCTGGTATAAATCCAACCTAGTCATAATAGTACAGAAGCTATAAAATCAGTATAGTCTTATATAGCTTATAACCTTTGTTACTATTTTATTAAATATTTTTACATTATTATTCATTTGATATATTTGTCTATAATTATCTTTCTCTGTTTTCTCTCTATATAGTTTGGGCATCAGGTTCATATTTGTCTCATAGAAAGCATTTGGTAGGATGCCATCCTTTCCTATTTTTGCCAATAATTTACTTGAGTAAAACTGCTCTTTGTATGTTTGACAGAATTCATTATTTATGTTTTTTTTCCCCCTTTGGGAGTTAATTTATGACTTGTTAAATTTCTTTTCTTGATATTGGATTATTAAAAGACCTATTTCTTCTTCTGATCATCTGCATTCTTATATTTTTTTTTAAAAAATATTCTTTTAAAGATTATGGGAAATTTCCTTTGGGAAATAAGTGAACAAAATAGTTTCTATTAATTTCCTTTAATCATAATGTAATTTCTATTTTTACTGTTGTCTTATTTGAGGTCATGATTGCTATAACCCCTACTTTTTTTATTTATCTGAAGCATCAGAAATTTTGCTGGTAGTTATACTTTCTTTCTCTCCTTTTGGTCTTCTCTTTATGGTCTACCCTCTGAAGTTAAAATTCCTATCTTCTATCTTAAACACTACCTCTCCCTTTAATTTACTTCTATACCACCTCTTTATGTTCAACGCACCTTTACCAGGTAGAGAGAAGAGTAACATTCATGAAATATCCTATTTCCCCACTCTATTTCTCTATGTATATTCTTGTGCACTTGAGTTTATTTACTATGTCTCTGTGACCCTAGAAGGTGGTGAGATTCTGAAATTCTAGAGAATAGATTAGAATAGAAGTACTTTATCATCATTTAGTCCCTTGCAATTGGCTCAAATCAGTCAGTCAGAAAGCATTTCAAAGAAAGGCAAAAAATGGTCTCTGCTCTCAAAGAGCACACATTCTATTCATGCAAATAACTAGGTACATATAAAATATACAGAATAGATGGAAGGTAATCTAAAAGTGGAGAGGGGGGGTCAGTGCATTAGCATCTAGGGATACGAGGAAAGGTATCCTGCAGAACATAAGATTTGAGCTGAATCTTGAAGTAAGCTAAGGAAACAAAGAGGTGGAAGTAAGGAGTCAGAGCAATTGGCTGGAGAAGCCAAGAGGGAATGACCAAAAGACGACTTTATACTTGATTCTGGAAGTAACAGGGAAACATTGGGGCACAATGAGTGGGGGTGGGGTGTGTGTGACATGGTCAGCCCTACAATTTAGAAAAATTTTGGCAGCTAAGTGGAGGATAAAATGGAGTGAATAGAGACTGGAGTCAAGGATACTATAGTTAGAAGGCTATTATTGCAAAAGTCCAGCTGAGAGGTGCTAAGGACATGAATTAGGATTGTGACTGTTTAACTGGAGAGCAGGGGACATGTGGAGGAAAACTATACTTGACAGATGATTACATATGTTGATTTAATTATAGATAATGAGGAGTTAAGGATAAAGTAAAGTAGAGAACCTGAGTAACTAAAAGGATGGTAGGTTCTCTGACAGTAACAGGAAAGTTAGGAAGGCAGAGTTTGGAAAAGATCATAAACTCTGTTTCAGGCACTTTGAGCTTGAGATTTCTATGGGATATCCAATTGAGATAACCAAAAGATAGTAGATTGGACTAGAGCTGGATGTACTGACCTAAGAATCACCTACATCGAGATGACACCTTTTGAATCTATAGACGCTGATAAGATAACCAAGCAAGATAAAGAAAAGGGCCCAGGACAGAGCTTTGGGAGATGCTCGAGGCTAGTGGGCATGACATGAAGATACAGCAAAGGAGACTAAGAATTGTCATTCAGACAGGCAGAAGCAGAGCCAGAATACAATGTTACAAAAACTTAAAACAGCATATTCAAAAGGTGGTAATCCACAATGTCTAAGAGAAGTCAAGAACTACAAGAACTAAGAAAAGGTCTTATTAGATTTTCCTTAGCAGCAATTCAAAGGCAGAATATATTCTTTGTATCTTTTCTTCTCAGCAGCAGGTGGCAGCAGAGAGCACTCCAGCTCTAAATGGTCAACAAAAAATGACAGAGTAAGTTATGTTCCTTCTGACACAGCCCCAAAATCTTCTTTGTACCTATAGTTCAGTAGCTAGGTCTTCTGTGTCAATGACTATATCTTAGTTTATGGTTACTGACCAAATTTATATCTTTTGTTTACAATCAGGTAAATTACATCTGTCCTATAACTATAGAACAGTTCTGATGTCCATATTTCCCCAGTTTTTAATCTAAAAGTTCTCCAATTCTTCAACTGTAAATTATTAAAGCAGGCCATGTTCTCATCAATGTCTCATCAATCTAAATCAATGAGGAGAACATCTTTGAGCCTAGTGTTTGACAAACCAAAGGGAAAATCAAAAAATTAAATTTTTGAATTTCCGCTTTGGGGATGAGCAGTACTGACACTGATAAGTGAGTGCAAATTCAACTAATCTACTACATCTAATCAGACCCAGACCACAATTCACATCCCTGAAGTATATATCCCAGGCAATTTGCCATCTGCCCTGCTGCCCTGTCTCCACGTCCCATCAAACCCTTAACCCCTTGAAACTTGATTTCTATCCCTCACTACTCTAATGAAACTACACTTTGGTAATGGTCCTTGATGGCCTCCTAATTTTTTTTCTTAAAAAGCCTTTTTCTGTCGTTTTCCTTACTCTTTCATAAGGTGTTCACACTGCTGACAAATCTTCCCACTTCTCTGCTCCTTGATACTCCTGTTTTGGCCTTTTACAGACTTCACCTTTGCTTCTCTTCTTAGTTGTATGTGTGTGTGTATGCATGCACAAAGATGCAGTGGTTTACGTGTCAGAAGTAGTATTCTAACCCTTTCTTCATAAAAGAAAGTATTGAGACCTGAAGGTTCGGAAGGTGATGTCACTCTTCATCACCTGAGTAACAAAGCAGTCACCTGGAGCTTCAGGGGCACTTGGAGGATGAACAGGCAGATCACAAATGGTAACTCAGGCAAAGGAGCTTCATTAAGCGAACTTAAGGGGTCTTAAATGCTTATCATTGTTAAATATCCTCCTACTATGGCTAAAAAAGTCTTTCTGTTATAACTGTTGGATGATTTATGAGTGTCTGATTTTGTTCCAATATCAAATCTAAATTACTAGAGGACTAGTCTGAGTTAGACCCAGGCCAGAAGAGTGTGCTGTGTCTCATTTGCCACCTTATTTACCTCATACCTCCTCACCATAGGAATTGCTTATATTATCTACCTATAGAGGCTCTGAACTCTGGCTTCTTCTCATCTATTCCCAAAGATTTAATTATCACTACTACGCAAATTAATCCTGCATGTTGCCACAAGCCTCAACTTTTCTTCCAAGCTCCAGATTAATTTTTTTGTTTTTTACATTTATTATTTTTTAAAGCAAAGACTTTAATCTTTTTTTTTCCAGTTCTAATTGCTCTCCCTCCCCCTACACATTTCCAGACCAAATGAGAAGGCAAGAAAAACAAAAGTTATTACAAATATGTATATTCATACAAAACTTACTCATGTTCTACCTCCTGCCCCCAACACACACACATACACAGAAAAAAAATTGAGCTTCAACCTGTACTCAGCATATCAGTACTCTTATCTGAAGGTGGGTATAGAATGTTTCATCCTAAGTCCTTTGGAGTTGTGTTGGGTCAGTGTGTTGATCAGAGTAAATAAATCTTTCAAAGATGATTATCCAGATTCATTAAAAAAATTTTTTTTCAATGAACAAAGAAAATCTATTTTCTCTTCTACTCTACCTCCAGGAGGATTGGGTTGGGGGTGGGGGGTGTGGGGAGGAAGGAGGAAGGATGACAAACAAAATTTTTATAACAAATATGTATAGTAAAGCAAAACTAATTCCTATATTGGCTATGATATATCTGTGTGTATGTATATGTGTGCATGCATCTATGTAAATGCATGTGTATGTGCAACCTGGGTCTGTCAGTTCTTTCTCTGGAGGTAGGTAACATGTTTAATCATGGCATCATGGTTGGTTATAGCACTGATTAGAGTTCTTAAGTCTTTCAAGGTTGTTGATCTTTACGATGTTGTTACTATCTAAACTGTTCTTCTTCCTTAACTCTGCATCACTTTATAAAAGACTTCCCAGATTTCTCTGAAATTGTTCTTTTCATCATTTCTTATAGCATGATAGTATTCCATTATTATCATACAGAATAACCTGTTCAGACATTCCAACTGATGGTGACTCCTTTAGTTTCTAGTTCTTACAATATAAAAAGAGCTTCTATAAATACTTTTGTACACATGACGTCCTTTTCCTTTTATCTCTTTGGGGTATAGGCTTTATTGTGGTACTATGGGGTCAAAGGGAAATTCACAGTTTAGTAATCTTTTAGGCATAGCTCTAAATTTTTTTCTGGAATGACTGGTCCAATTCACAGCTCTACCAACAGTCACATTTATCATTTTCCCTTTTTGTCAAGTTTGTTATTCTAATGGATATGAGGTAGAGCTTCAAAATTCTTTTAATTGGCCTTCTGTACTGGAGTATTTTTTCATACGGCTTGGATTTCATCCTTGAAAACTATCCATACGTAAGAATTTTTTTTTAAACATCTACTTAACAGGTCACATGTATATAGATGTCTCATCAGTACCTCCTATTTAAGATAACTAAAACTAAAATCTTTCTGCTAAATTCTCCCAATACCCAAATTTTTGTAAATGGTGCCAGCATCCTCCACACAAACACGTTCATAAACATAGCTATATTTTACTCATTTTTCCTTTGAAACCCCCCAATCCAACTGTTCTTTGATTCTTTTATCATCATTTAACATGTTCCCCACTCCTTACTATTTCTACTATCACCACTATAATTCAGACCCACATTAACTCTTCACTGAACTATGGTAATATAACCTTTGGCATTATCTTTTTCTTCAGTCCAACCTAGAGAATGATGTTCAATGTACAGCTCTTACCAAATCTTTCTACTGGCTCATCAGCCTAATTTTCAAGGCCCCTCCCATAAGCTGGCTCCAACCAACTTTTTCAGTCTTAGCTCAAACTATTCTTTGCATATTTGATTTTCTTAATGGTTATTCCCTGCATAGGACCCACAATTCCTTCCTGGAGGGGATGAGTTAGGTGAGGACAGGCACTAGGGCTTTCAAGGGAAAAGTTTTAACTCTGATTTTCTACATCCTCTTAAATGAAGGCTCTATCCAAATTCTGTTTCAAGTCCCACCTCTAATCCTGAGGAAGAAGGATGCACACCTGAAGACATATTTTCTAGAAATATTTAGAGAAAACATGTAAGAGCACAAAGATAAAACAGGATTTAACTTCGGTTAAATAATGTTCAATATGCTTCGAACTTATTCTAGCCACTAGAGGGCTATCTTGCTATATAACTTTAGTTGCCTTGTGCTTTCTTTGGTTCTACCAAAGGAAAACACTTTCAATTACAGCTTGGAACATCAATTCACAATCAAATATGGCTGAGGTAATTGCTATACCAACTCTCTATTCTTACTGTTCCAACAAATTATCATTAAACTAAGCCCAAACAACTCTATAAATCAAAGTAAGTTTTTATACTTCAAAAGCGATTAACACTCTGAAAACCTTAAAGTACTATATAATTTATAAATGATTTACTACAGGCAGCTAGGCAGTAAAATGGATAGGGGACTGGGCCTGGAGTCAAGAAAACTGAGGTAAAAAATAAAGCCTCAGGGGGGCGGAGCCAAGATGGCGACTGGAAAGCAGTAACTGGCGTGAGCTCCCCACCAAGTCTCTCCAAAAACCTATGAAAAAATGGCTCTGAACCAATTCTAGAACTGCAGAACCCACAAAGTGGCAGAGGGAAGCAGGGCTCCAGCCCAGGACAGCCTGGATGGTCTCGGGGTAATGTCTGTCCTGCACGGAACTCCCAGCCTCCAGCTAAGGGGAGAGGAGCTGAGCCAAGCAGAGCCCAGAGCGCGCGGCAGACTGCGGACTGACGAGACCAGGAGTAGAGCGGAGAGTGCCCTAGCATGCTGAATTACTGAGCTGTGGCATGTAGCAGACCTCACAACCCACAAACAGCAAAGACAACAGAGAAGGTCAGTGGGAAAAGCTGCGGGACTGAGTTTGCGGTTCGGCCACTGCCCCTGGGGCAACAGAGGTGGGGCAGCTTTAGAAATTCAGCTGCAGTTGCTTCTGGCCCCAGGACCACCTGGTGGGAGGAATTAGGTGGCTGATCA
>JAQQSZ010013806.1:0-11671 GCA_028646595.1 Phalanger gymnotis
TTGGACCTCCTTTTCCATTTGGCTAATTCTGCCTTTCAAGGCATTCTTCTCCTCATTGGCTTTTTGGAGCTCTTTTGCCATTTGAGTTAGTCTATTTTTAAGGTATTGTTTTCTTCAGTATATTTTTCAGTATTTTTTGGGTCTCCTTTAGCAAGTCATTGACTTGTTTTTCATGGTTTTCTCTCATCTTTCTCATTTCTCTTCCCAATTTTTCCTCTACTTCTCTAACTTGCTTTTCCAAATCCTTTTTGAGCTCTTCCATGGCCTGGGACCAGTTCATGTTTTTCTTTGAGGTTTTTGTTGTAGGCTCTTTGACTTTGTTGTTTTCTTCTGGCTGTATGTTTTGGTCTTCTTTGTCACCAAAGAAAGATTCCAGAGTCTGAGACTGAATCTGGGTGCATTTTCACTGCCTGGCCACGTTCCCAGCGAACTCACTTGACCCTTGAGTTTTTCAGGTGGGTATGACTGTTTGTAGAGTGTAGAGTTCTATGTTCCACACTTGCTGGGATGCACCAGCTCTGCCACACCAGCACTTCTCCTTTCCCAAGAACTCCCAACCTGGACTGGACTTAAATCTTCAGCAGGCTCTGCAGTCCTGCTCTGATCTACCACTTAATTCCTCTCACCAGGTGGGCCTGGGGCCAGAAGCAACTGCAGCTGTAGTCTGTAGCTGCCCCACCTCTGCTGCCCCCTGGGCGGTGGCCGAACAGCAAACTCCCTGTCCCCAGCAACTTTTCCCACTAACCTACTCTGTTGTCTTTGGTGTTTGTGGGTTGAGAGGTCTGGTAACTGCCACAGCTCACTGATTCATGTTGCCAGGGCCCGCTCCACCCATCTCCTGGTCTGGTTGGTCCGTGCTGCCCATGCTGGGCTCTGCTCTGCTCCGCTCCGCTCCCAGCTCAATGCAGGATAGACTTTACCCAGAGACCATCCAGGCTCTCCTGGGCTGGAGCCCTGCTTCCCTTTGCTGCTTCATGGGTTCTGCAGTTCTAGAATTGGTTCAGAGCCATTTTTCATAGGTTTTTGGAGGGACTTGGTGGGGAGCTCATGCCAGTCCCTGCTTTCCAGCCGCCATCTTGGCTCGCCGCCCCCCTCCCTCATCACTTCTTACCTAGAATGTATCAATAGCTTCCCAATTTGTCTCCCACCTCTCACTTCTTGCCATGCCAAGTCATTCTCCACAGCTGCCAAAATGATATCTCTAAAACAAGTCTGATCAAGCTACTTCTCCTACTCAAAAAGCTCTAATGATTCCCTATTGCTACAAATTTCTCTTACTTGGCAATTAAAGCTCTTCATAATCTGACTTCAGCTGATCTTTCCGGCTGATTGCACCTTGCTCCTACTCGTATAGTCTCTGGTTTAGAAAAACTTCTTGTTCCTCGTACATAACACTTTGTCTCCTCTCTGTAGAATGGAAACTTCTTGAGGGAAAGGACTATTCGTTTTGTCTTACATTGTCTTTATATCCCCAGTGCCCAGCAAATAATACAATGGTGTGTGAGTTAACTAGGGTAATAATTTTGATATGGCTTCACTTTGTGATGGTAATGGTCATATGTAGGTACTTCTATTGATGTTAGGCTGCCTCGGAATGGTTCACTTTGATCAGATGAGTTCGGATTGAACTGGTTTCTCTACCTTTAGTTAATTTTCTGTCAGTTGAGTATTAGATTTCATGCCAAACATGTACATTTCATTGCTCTTGTGTTGTGCTTTTAATTCTGTGGTTTTTAAGAATGGATACTATTCCAAGGAAATGTGCAAAAGTTGTAACTCTTAAGGAGCATACTTCAATGAATGTTAGAGCTATTGCAGAGGCTGTTGTTGGGAAGTGAAGCATTTCAAGAATCATTTGAACCCACAATGAAATAGAATCAGTCATACTGAAGTGCAAAGGAAAGTATGGTCAAAAACAACCAAAAAATGCCTAGAACTGACAAACTACTCTTGCAAAACAATCTATTTAATCCTCAGAAGACAAGCAAGGACCTTCAGAGGAACCTAGTAGTTTAAAGGCTTGTTATTAATTCTTCTACAGGGCAGCACAGGCATCTTCAAGTTGTATGGCCATCAAAAACAGTTGAAAAAAACAACTGCTAATCATTGTTATGAAGAAAAAAAGCACTTGTGAGCAAGACAAAGATAGGAGTATTGAAGGTTGGAAAAAGGCAATTTTTACTGATAAAACTCACTTTCTCATTCAGGGCTACATAAAATTGATTGTAAGGAGAAATCTAGGTAAGCCTGTAAGATGTGGTCATTTTCATCAGACTATAAAATATCCACCCCTAAAAATGTTAAGGGAATTTTTTTTTCACTTCCAGTGGGGAATGATGGACTCTCATAAATATAGTGACAGCATTGATGAAAGTGAAGTGACTTGTACAAGGTCAAAAATAGCAGAACTGGCTTTTGGTATGTTTTTTGTTTTTATTTTTGTTGGGTTTTTTTTTGGAGGGGGGAGTTGGAGGCAATAAGAGTTAAGCGACTTGCCCAGGGTCACACAGCAAATGTCTTGAGCTAGATTTGATTTTGGGTCCTCCTGACTCCAGGACAGTACTGCATTCACTGTGCCACTTAGCTCCCCCAACTTTAAGTATTTTTCATCTCAGTTTGATAAGTTCCCTATGCATCTACATCAGTCCCTATAGGCAATTACTTTTTTTCTTCCTCATCAGAGGAAGGAATCCACCTAGGTAACCTTGTGGAAAGTTGCAATAAAAGGAGAAGGACCTACTGTCCTTTGCATTTCCCCAGGATTAGAAAAGAAGTTAACCCCAGAGCAATGCAAACCCAAGATAATCACAGAAGTGTCCAAAGGGGCAGCAAACCTTGAAACACTATATAAATGCTAGCTATTATCATTATTATTAAATTAGCTAGAATAAAGAAACACCTGAATTACAAATGTACTTGAAGGATCAATGGGCCTTTCCATCTACTCTGCAGCTGAAACTTCTTACATGTGTTGTTTCTCCCTATTAGAACGGAAGCTCTGTGAGAGTGGGTCTGTCACTGTCTCACTCTTCTATTTGAATCCCCAGGATTTAGGCACAGTTCTTGGTTCACAGGAAGCACTTACAAAATGCTTTGTTCATTTTTTAATTCATAACCTAATAACAAAACATGGGTAATTATGTTAGGAGGTTATATACTAAGAAAAAGGGAGAATTTAATTTCTTGGTTTGAAATTGAAATCTGACTGTGATGTGCTTATCCACAGGTTTTTTAGGAAAGCCCATTTTCACTGGGCCTGGTCTCATTTTAGTGTGATGTGATTAGTTGCTATGGGCCCCCAACTTCTTCTGGGGCACTAAGGCTTTTCTCACACACGGATGGTCTCTGCTTAACAAAAGAGTCACATTCTAAAAGTTCATTTGTAATTCAGGTGTTTGGAAATTGAAACACGTTTTCCCAAAGAAATAATTTTACAGATGATGGCTATGATTCCAGGCTAGCCCACGAAAATCTATTTAGCTTGGAGAGTAGCTGAAGTTCTGCATGGTAGAGATGGGAAATAGAAGGAAATGATTCTATCTCAAGGCTAGTAATTAAACAAAATTGAAAACAAAACATTTTAAGACTCTTAGAAGAAAGGCAAATTTGATTCGTGGATTCAATTCAATTCAATTCTGCTAGCATTGATTAAATGCTTACTAGGGGCCAGGCACAATGTGTTAGATGGTTGGGCTGCTGCAGTATCAATTAAGTTGGGACTTTTTTCTGTTTTAGAATGATAAATTTATTAAGTGTCTTTGATTGAGCCTTACTAGGTGCAAAGCCCCAGGCCCAAACCCCTATCTATTAGGTGCTAAGCCTATGTGGATGTGAAGCACTCAGGGTCCTAAGGGAAGTTGCTAAGACCAGAGCAAACAGTAGGAGCCTGAGTTCTGGTTGCTCAGATGATGTTTGGTGATGGCTAAGGAGTGTATAAAAAGAGAGAACAGAGCTATTTGCTTGAGGGTCTCACTCCTGGAAGCGCAGGACTCTGGGCAGCCACTCTAAGAGCCTCCTGGCTCACCCAGATGTTGATGGTTTCTTGGTAACTATGAGTTGTATTTGGTCTGTTTATAATGTATGTTTGTAATTTGTTTGTATTTGCTCTGAGGTTCAGGGTGCTGGCTTTTTCCCCTGAACTAAGTGAATGATATTTGTATGTTGGATTGAAATGAGATTGTTAACTCCTTAATGTTCCTTTCCTTAGTAAAGCAGATCAAAGAACCTGTGCTGGCAGTGTTCATATTGTTGGGCTTGTATTGGTCTTTCACCCCCACAGCAGCTGCTAGCCAAATTGTTTCAACAGATGCAAGGAAACAAAATAGAAATAGTGTCTGTAATCAGATGGAGGGAAGACTACTGTTCCCTGATAATGATAACACATTTACGAAGTAAAAACAAAGTAATTGAGAGAGGGCACTGTATCAAAAGAGATTTCTTGTAGCAGACGGCACCTGAGCGGATTTTTGCAGGAAATTAGGTATTCTGCCAAGGAGAGGTGGGAGGGAAAGCATTCTGGGCAAAGGTATGGAGGTGGGAGATGGAATGTTATACATGGAGAACAAGTAGGCCAGTTTGGCTGGAATGGAGAATTGAGGAGAAAAGTGGAGATATTTTATGGAAATTCTGAAGAGGACTTCAGCAATTGCTAGTACTAGTTCTTTATTCCAGCTAATTTAATAATAGTAGTAGTTAACAGTTATATAGTGCTTTAAGGTTTGCGAAGCACTTTACAAATATTATTTCCTTTGATCCTCACAACAACCCTGGGAGGGGGGTGTTACTACTATCTCCATTTTACAGATGAGGAAGATGAGGCTCACAGAAATCAAGTAACTTGCTTAAAGTTCAGTGATCCCAGCTCAGAGTGCACCACTCATGTTGTTCATTAAGCAGTTAAGCAATGGAAAAAAGCAGTTTCTATTGGGTCAATTAAAGGGAGTAAGATCAATCTGAATATCGGAAGTGATTTGCAAAGCGCATCTCGTCATCCATGATCAAATTATCAAGGGAGTGCTTTATGTAGCTAGAAAAATAATCAAATTAATCTTCAGGATCAAATGGACTGGCCCCTCCAGGGAAATAATGAAAAAAGAAGAAGTAGGAAGAGCATCGAGATCTCAAATTATTCTATCGAGCAGGAATCATGAAAACTATTTGGTTAAAAGTAGAACATTAGAATAGACTAGATAAGGAATAATGAGAAACAAACTCAGAATCCTATGCGGTTAACCCTAATTCAATGTCGACAAGCCCAAGGAAATAAATTATTTGGAGAAGAACTTCCTATACAGCAAAAATTGCTGCTAGAATTGAAAGCACTTTGGAAGAAATTAGGTGTAGACTAGCACCTTACACCAAATACCACAATAAGCTCAAAAAATGGTGTGCAGTTTGCATGTTAATGTCATATTATAAAAACAAATTAGAAGAGAAGCGTAACAGGCAGTTTTCATAGCCATGACTAGAGAATGAATTCTTAATCAAACAATACGAAAGATAAGATAGATCATTTTGATTACATAAAATCGAAAAGTTTTTATATGAATGAAATTATATAACCGGGATAAGAAAGGAAATTATTAACTTAGAGAATTTTTGCATCCAATATTTCTGATAAGGGCCTGATATACAATAAATATAGAGAACTAACACAGATACATAAGACCAAGAGCCATTCCCTAAAGGTTAAATGGTCAAAGTGTATGAACAGTTTTCAAAAGAAGAACTGCTAACTACAAACAACCATATGAAAAAATACTCCAAATCATTAAAATTAATACCAATAAATACCAATCAAAGATAAATACCAATCAAAACAACTCTGAGGTTTCGCTCCCTAATCAGCAAATTAACAAGAAAGATGGAAATGGTCAATGTTGGAGGGGTTGGTTGTGGAAAGATGAGTATACTGATACACTCTTGGTAGAGCTATGAATTGATAGGACATTCTGATAATTATGCTAAGAAAATCACTAAAATGTTCATATCCTTTGACCTGGCCATCTGATTGCTAGGCATATATCCTGAGGAATTCTCACATACACCAAAATATTCAAAGCATTATTTTTTTTGTAGTAGTAAAGAAGTAGTAGAAAGAAAATGGTTGGCTATGATTGAGGAATGGCTAAACAAATTGTAGTACATGGACACAGGGGAATATTCTCGTATTGTAAGAAATAAGGAATATGAAGAATTCAGAGAATCATAGGAAGAATTATATAAACTGATAATGACTGACATAAGCAGAAACAAGTAAACTATATACACAATGACTACAACGACATAAATATAATGACAAGAATAACAATCCTGAAGACTGTGTAATTAACATAACTAATTTTGCCCTCAAAGAAGAGAAACTACATATCCTTTTCTTCTTTTTTGGAGGAGTGGTGAACTGTGGCTGAGGAACAGTGCACATACTGTTAGACTCAACTAATGTCTTGGTAAGCTTCTTTTCTCTTTCTTTTTGATTCCTTTTTAAAAGTAACAGCTCACTGAGTAGCAGAAAGGTGAGGGTTATGTTGAGAAATGAAGGTGATGATAAACAAAATATATCAATACAAATTAAAAATACATCCTAGATTACTGAATATAGAATATAGAAAGACTTTTGCTGTTTCAGAAGCCAGCGTGATCTATTAGACGAATTCATATTTTGGCATACACACTTATTTTCTAAAAGCTTCCAATTTATTTATTAACTAAGCAGTTTCCCTGTTTTATTGATTGCATGCATGCTAAAGCACTTGGTAAAACACACACACACACATGGACACACACACACACACACACACACAAATGTTAACCTCATTTCAAGGTTTGTCACACAAAATGAATATTTTTCAATTCAGGCTATTTGTCTGAATAACTATCAGATTTGTTTGTAAAAAAGCCTCAAATTCCTTTCTCCCCGAAGTAGAAGGTACTTTAGTAGGAAATTTCATTTCCATGTGAAACAATAATTGTTTTTTCAGTAAATCCTCTCGGCTATTATATTGACTAAAGTGGAAAGATTTCCAAATTAATTGTTGTCTTTGCAGGCAAAGCTATTTTTCAGGCTAGGAGTAGATGGCAGACAGGAAGAAGGTGCAAATGAAAGACGGCACCATGTAGCACACAGTTGGTTGGTCTTTGGGTTCAAATCCCATGTCTGACCAATACGGGCTGCATGATTGGGTCCAGCCACTTATCCTCGCAGAGTAAAGTTACAGACAAGTTGTCTGTCTGCATAGTAGGAAGATTTTTCACTCAGGGAGCTCTTCACACAGGTGAAATTGCAGGTGCAGACTAGGGAAAAAATAGTGACTGCATACATCACATAGGCTAGGCAGAGAGGTGGTGTGGTAGATGAAACGCTGTATGTAGGTTCTGGAAGATCTGAGTTCAAATCCTGCCCCAGGCATGTACTAGCTGTGTGACCCTGGGTAAGTCACTTTAACTATATCAGCCTCCATTTCCTCAACTGTAAAAGGAGGGTAATGATAGCATCTACCTCTCCCAGGGTTGTTGTTAGGATCAAATGAGGTGCTTTTCAAACCTCAAAGCACTTTATAAACGTGATGATGATGATGATGATGATGATGATGATGATGATGATGATGCCTGGGCCTCAGAACTCAAATACCCAAATGGATCTATGACTTCCCCGATTCAGGATTCCCTCCAGGTAGGCAGATTACAACCAACCATGATTGCCTGTCCTGTTCAACTCTCCTAGTCCCCTTGAAAGTTTGCTATTGGGGGGTTCCCCTAATGGCACCAGTGGGACACTCTGGCTGTCTTCCTGCCATTTCTTAACATTGCCATCGGACGGGCCTAGCCTCTTTTCCTCCGTATAATTCTTTGATAACATCAAGTCGACAGCATTGATTAAGTGCCTACTATGTGCCAGATACTGTGCTAAGCTCTGGGGACAGGAAGAGAAGCAAAAACCAATCTCTGTCCTCAAGGAGCACACAGATGAATGGGGGAGACAGCATACAACTAACTGTGTTCAAATGAGGTGTATATTAAATAAAAAACAACAAAGTCTAGCATTTATTTAGTGCCTATTATGTGGTAGGCACTTTGCTAAGCACTTTACAGATAGTATCTCCTTTTGGTCTTCACAGCTCTGGGAGATAGGTGCTATTATTATCCTCAGTTTACAGCTGAGGAAACTGAGGTCAACAGAAGTTAAGTGAGTTAGCCAAGGTCACACAGCCAGCCGTTGTCCAAGGCCAGAATTGCACTCAGGCCATTCTGACTCCAGGCTCACTGCTCCATTCACTGTGCCACCTAGCTGCCTCAATAATATAGTAAATTATTACTTTATAGTTTATTTGTTAATTTATAATACTATAATAAATTATTGATAACAATAAATTTGATCTAATCTCAGAAGGAAGGCACAAAGATTTAGGAGGGCTATTAAGGAGACTTGAATGAAGCCAAGGAGATGAGGAGGTAGAGATGAAGAGGGAGAGAATTCCAGGCATGGGGGTCGATCGGTGACCATGCCTGTCCTTTTCTTTTGTTCCCTGGATCTCTTCATGAGCCATACATTTGAGCTTGCTCAGGCCCACCATGCACTTCTCTTCATTGCCTTGTGTGGCACACTCATCATTCCTTCTTCAGAGGCACATCCCACTGCCATATGGCCATCCCAGTATATTGTTAATGTTGAAAAGATGGGCCCTTGCTTTCATGGGAAGTTTGGGGTCAGTAAAAGGGCTCGGCAATTTCCCGAAAGCAATCCAGCCCACTCTCCACCTCCTGTTCAACTCTTGGCCCAGCTCATTGACCATCTGTCCTGTCAGTCTCAAATATACATACTATTGGGCAAATCCTATAGGGTGTCTGTCCAAATGGACATGGAAATGTGGAAAAAACTCAAAGAAGCCAAAGAAAATCTTTTCTTTTCAACTTTCCAGTTGCCAAGGAAAACATCCTCTCAAAGCTGGTGACTCGATTAGAGTCATGGTATAGCACATTTATGGGTGGGAAATCACTTTTATAGACTTCACTGGACAGTTGCTTCTGATAGCTGATCCCAAGAGGCCTCCTGGGCCATGGGAAAACAACTCCCTTTTCCCTTATTACAACTTGGTCCTGGTGCACTCCGGGCTTCACAACATTGCTATTAATTAGGGATTATCTGCAGGCAGAAATAAATGTGTCTAATTATAATGAATATCTAATCTTATTAGATAAGGATCCTTTGCAAATTGCAATGTCATGGAGCTCAGCTGAGGCAAGGATTTAATCTCTTCTAATTGAGCCAAAGGTTTAAATACAATAATATGAATACAAATCATATTAAGTAGGTATTTGTTATAAAACCGAGTGAAGAAAAGCAATGCCTTGGTATTAATCATATGATTGCAATGGCCAACCCAGGAGCTGGTGTCCAAAGCATGCGTCCTCCTGCTGGGGAAGGTGGAGGTCCTGATCATTTACCAGATGCCCCTGTTAGGCTTTCCCCAAGGTAGCTGGAGGCTTTGGGAAATGTCCACATGCTTTCATAGCTCTGTAAGATCTCAAAACTGCTTTGGAGCTGCCCATACCTAGATGGCCTAGAAATGCAAGAGGTCAAGACTGAAAGGAGTCTTAAGGGTTACCTTGTTCCCTTCCTCTTTCAAAGGAAATGGAGGCTGGGGACAGGAAGCTGATAGAATGCTCCCACTCTTTACCCCCATCGGGCTGCTTTGAAGAAGACACTGAAAACTTCAAAGCAATATATAAATGTGAGCTTTTATTATTGTTGTCATTAAACTAGGAAAGGTTGCTTAATGGTTAGAGCACCAGATTTGGCACCAGGAAGAGCTGGGTTTCAATCCAAGTCACTTAATCAACCTGAACCTCTGGCATCTCCATAGGACTTACTTACTAAGCTATAGACAAGTTGTCAGCTGAGTGGTTAGATGGAGTTTCCATACCAGGAATTTTGTAAGCTGATGAAATCACAGATTCTGGTCAAAGGATGTGAATAGGCAATTTTCAAAATAAGAGATGTAATCTAAAAGCAAGCATATAGAAAAAATGCTCCAGAGCCCTAACAATATGAGGAATGCCCATGAAAATCACTCTTACCCATTGAGTGGCAAAGGTGGCGAAAGAACTATCTTTCAAAGTTGGTTATCTCTATGATGCTGTTATTGTTATATAAGTTGTCCTGGTTCTGCTCACTCCACTCTGCATCAGTTCATGAGGTCTTCCTAGGTTTATAAGAAACCATTGATTTTATCATTTCTTATGAAATGATGATACTCTATTACAGTCATAAATCATCATTTGTTTAGCCATTCCCTAATGGATGTTTCCTTCCAACCCCATTTTCTAGGCTTTTGGGGGGCCACAACCATAAACCCTTGAGGACATGGGTCCTTTTCCTCTTTCATTAATCTCTCGTGGTAGGGGCCTAGTAATGGCTTTTGGGGTATAGTCTCCAATTGCTTTCCAGAATGACTGGATCTCCAACTGATATGATGTGACGTAGTCTCCCCCATCAAGCTGGTGGCCCTCTTCTTCTGGATACTGTCGAGCTTTTCAGAGGATGGACCCTGGGATGGCAAAGGGCTATACAGAAAGATGAACCCTTCCGAGTGAACACTAATTAAAGCCTCTCCTCAGGTGACTTTAGAAATCCTCTTTTGTATAGGAAATTGAGATTTGCATCCTCACATTAGCAAAGAAAATGGCAAGGCAGAGAGTGCTCTGAAAAATGAATCTCTTAGCACTTCGCTACGTGTTAGAAAATTCAAGCAGAAGGGACAAAAGGTCAGGCTTTTAAAAAGCAATTTTCTCAACACCAGATTTTATTAGGTTTGTAGCAGGAATGCCTACTCGTTCTCATTGTGGCGGAGGGCCTGGCAGGGGTCATGTGTTCTTTTTGGTACCGAGATGGATAGAATAGCATAAGGTGGAGCAGTAGGCCTTCCTTTCCACGGTGGGCATCAGCGGCTGAGTGAGGTATGTGTTGTCTGACTTAGCCACCACATTGATTTCTTGGGCTTACTGTCATAATGTGGGTGAGGCTGGCTGATATAAAGAAAATGACAGGAGCAGTAACCAAACCTTTGTTTCATCACTCATTCATTCCAAAGAAAAGACAGGATGGTGTAAACCGCAAAGATCAACATGGTTTTGTTAATGATACAATCACGGCCATTTGGTCTGATGGCAGCCCAGGAGAGTATTCATATGTGCAGGAGTCCTCAGTTTTTCTCTGTACTCACTGAAGACTGGAGAAGACAACGGGCTTTTTGTAGTAGCAGGAGATAATTTGGTGAGGCATTACGAAACCTTCCTGGGGTCATGAGCCATACTAATGGATTTACTCTGGATTTGCTTCTCTGAAGATCTTAAGTAAAGGGGATAGCCAATTATCTCCATGGGATGCTTCCATTACCTTTCTCCCTAACTATATGAGCCCTGGATGGCCCATTCTGCTCTGATTCACTGTAGTGCATGCAAAGACACTTGTTTTACTAACAGTCCCCATGGATAAGCATCTACCCGGGGCCAACACCTTCTACCCCTGCATCTGCTGATGCCATGGGGAATGGAGAGAACCTGGGAATCAGAAGTGGTGGTAGAGAAGAAGCCTTTGGACACAGGTACAACTTGGTAGAGCTAACCCCAAGGACAGACAGATTCCTGGGGCCCCAGATGGGGAAAGCCTACC
>JAQQSZ010013807.1:0-11671 GCA_028646595.1 Phalanger gymnotis
GTGTAGTATATAATTGATGGTTTTATGATATCACAAAATCATAGTTTATAATACCATGTGTTAAGTGTAAATGGAATCAGAGAAAGGAAATTCCAAGGTCAACATTACCTTTGATATTTGTTCATGATCAGTAAAAAGCAAGCAAAAAAGAGGCCTTTGTACTCTTTGTACATTGTAATCTTTGAGTAGTTAGCCAAATGTACTGGTTGAGTTTCTGAGACTGGGAAAGAGTGGGGGAGGGGTGTACAACTGCATCTCCCAGTTTCCAGATCTGGGTAACAGAAGAGATAACATCAGTCTGTTTCAAAGAGACTTCTGAAGGGATAACTAATACAAAGAATATATCCTTTAGCCCAAAGCTCATTAGTTTTGTACAGCACTAATTACGTAAATCTCGAGAAAATGGAATTTACTTGTAATTATGTCATGGAAGGTACAGGCTTTTCCTTTCTTCCCTTGTGCTGGAAGAAAAACTCGAGTCTGTCTTCCACCTTCCTGGTTGTTTCTGGTCAGTAGCAAGGAGCCTCTACTTACGGCCTGGTTGTGTGGGTATTACTTAGTCAAGTAGTTCATTCAGCTTGATCAAAAGAGGGCTGACATAAACAAGCATTGGACTGAATGAACAATTCACATTGAATAGCACAAATATTTGGATTCAAGTGTAGGTCAGCAGCAACCATTTGAGACTTTGATAATGAAGGCCAGTGGGAACCAAATGAACATAAAGGAAGGAAAGAAGGAAGGAGAGAAAAAAGACTCTGGGGACAAATCGGGGCAGAAAAACCAGTCTTGGGTAGGTAACTTCAGTTATTGAGGTAAGTAAGCAGCAGCAAAATTGACAATTTGTCATCCTGGTTTAAGGAACCTGAAGATCTGCTGTATTTTCTTTTGCTAAAAAAAAATGGAATTTGTAATTTGTTGCTACTGGGGTATTAAACCTCTGGATCTGGAGTCCAAAGATCTTGGTTCCAATTTCAGCTCTGCTGTCTATTAGCTAGGTGCCCTTGAGGAAGTCATTAAAGCCTTCTTTTAACCCCACTGTTCTCGTTTATAGAATGAGATCATTAGATGATCACTCAAGTCCCTACCAACTAGGAGTCCTCTCCTGATCTTATTACAAAATACTAAATTGCTTTTCTTTAAACTCTACTTAAAAACTTAGTCTGTAATCTCTAAAGGATTCTTTTGTATTATGTTTAGGTTTAGTTTCCTAAACCTAAATTTTAAGTTTCACTGACTACTTAGGTTTTAGTTAAACTAGGTTTCATTTCCATGGACTTAAAAACACACCAGAGAACTGAAGTTCCCACCATTCATGGAGTTTACAAAGGAAAAATCTGTGCTGGAATTCTTATTCCCAGTGTGAACTTAAGCAGTCAAATTTACCATGCATAGTAGCATTCTGCACAGTAATCCCAAAGCTCATATTTGCCTATCTGCCGCAGCTCAGAATTCTTTCCTACGTAGTTTATTTCTCAAACTCCTGAAACATATATGGACAATAATTCTAACTTATCTCATTTTTGTATTTGGAGATTCACCTGTGAGCTAGGGCCATACAAACCCTAAAGAAACAGACACAGAAAGCAAAATTTCCCCAACTAAATGTACTCCTTGTTATCTTTTACCCTGAAGAGTCAGTCAATTCCCACGGAATTATTCTCACAAAATGCTGAATGGGTGATTATCCGAGAATTAGTCTCTGCTTTCCCCCATGGAGCCCCTCTTGACCCTGCCCTAGCCTTTTCCTTTGAATTAGAGCAAGAGGCTGGGAGGATGGAGACTGGGCCTTGTACATCCAGAGATCTTCGAAGTTTGGCTCTTTGGAGGATTTGCATAACCAGGTGTTTGGTCTGCTTGGAAATGGGGAATCTGTGTTCATCTATGGAAGTAGCTCTTGGTTTTCCTTTCATAGTCATTCTTCTTTTATAGGTTCAGTAGGGTTTTAAATTACTGCATACCATAGTTTCTTAGTATATCCTACATTGAAAATATCATTAGCCTCATATGACCTTCCACTTTAGCTACATTAACAACTGACTTACCTGGTAATCCATCAAGAGGAACGCTCAGTCAACAAGTGTTTGTTAAGCATTTGCCATGTGCCAGGTAGACTCTCCTTAAAAACTTAGTCTGTAATCTCTAAAGGGTCTACAAAGAAGACGGCAAAAACGATTCCTGCCCTCAAGGAACCTAGATTCAGTTGGGGGAAATTATGAACATAAACATGTACATACAAGATACATGGAGGAAAGATAGAAGGTAAGCTTAGCAGGGACTGGGCAAGTCATACTGAAGAAGATAGCATTTGAGTTGAATCATGAATGAATCTAAGGGAATCAAGAGGCAGAGGTCAGGACCACTTGTTGAGGAAGGGAGAGTAAAGGGGGTTGGGGTCGAGGAGGAAGACTCTGGCCAGGACTGTAGTTGGCCTGGGAGTGAGCACATTCTCACTCTCAACAGTGCAGTGCAACTGGTTGACTCTCCCCATTGTCAACCACATTCCTACCATCAGCCTGAGATACAAACACACACACACACACACACACACACACACACACACACGTAGTATTTGTCTGTGTGTATGTATGTACAGTAATGATCACCCACAACCCTTACTTCCCTGACTATGCCAGATACTAAGGAGTTTCATATATAATAACTGGTTAATAGTTGTCAGATGATGAGAATGAGAGCCTCCCAGATTCAGGCCTTATGCAGATTCCTGGTCTATCTAGTTGCATTCCCCATGTGTGGATGGAGAATTTGTGCATATTTGTGGGTAAGTAAGCTCCAGGTTTATGTGGGGAATGCTCTATTATTACATTTATACATTATTTAATGCCCTTAATGTAAACTGTGCCCTTTGGATGACAAATAAAAATAAACATATAGCTCATGATCTGTAGTTGCCAGAGGCTTCTTACCTACAAAGTACCTAGAACCTGATGTATCTAACTGGAGTCCTATAGGTGAGGGAAAGGGACTACAGAAAGATATAAAAAGGATGATTAGCTAGTAATTAAAACCCAAGATGACAGAGAGTCAAGTAATGTCAGCATCTAGGTGGTGTGGTGCATAGAGTGCTAGGCTGAGAGTCAGGACGACCTGAATTCAAATCTTACCTCAGATACTTACCAAGCAGTGTGACCCTGGGCAAGTCCCTTAATCATGTTTGCCTCAGTTTCCTCATCTGTAAAGTGATCTGGAGAAGAAAATGGCAAACCACTCCAGTATCTTTGCCAAAAAACCAAACAGACCCATATGGGGTCACAGAGAGTTGGGGCACAACTGAACAAAAACAAAGATTAAGCACTTACTATCTTGCAGGAACTGTTCTAAGGGCTGGGGATAAAAAAAAAAACAGCTCCTGCCCTCAAGGAGCTTACATTCTAATGGGAATGCAGGGTTGTTTAATGGGCAGGTAATTACTATATACACACATGTATGTAAGTATATATGTGCATGTATATACATGTATGCGCATACATATGTGTATATGCACGTACATATATGAAGGTATATGTGTGCATAGATACACGCATATGTATATATGTGTGTACATATACATGTATACATACACATGTATATGTTTGGTTGGTAGGTGTCCTTCCTTCTCCAAGAGGACCAAAATGACATCACTATGCTAGAGTCAAGGTACAGTGTGTCAGACTGTGGCTGATCAGATCAGAATGAGTTTAGAATGCTCTACCACAGGTTGGACACAAATAGTCCATGTGAACATTTGAGGTGAATACTCTAAATTTTCAAATCCTGCATTTCCTTTGAGCTATTTCCATTCTGCTTTGCTCATAGCGCACAGAACCTTCTCTGACGTGGGTGCATCGTGCTGAGTGGTCCTGTGCCAATGTCTCCCATGTCATACAAGCGATTCCAGAGTTCTTAAGAGAGACCTTGAGAGTGTCTTTGTGTAAGAAATGGGAGGAGGAGTTTTGTTTCCACAGAACTAAAGGTGTACTTCCCTCTCCTCCCCCACCCCAGCTTTAGCAGAAACCAGGCCTCAAGGTCCCGTCAGGTGAGAGGTCAGAGGCTTGTGTTTGAGAAGGCAGTCTGGGGAATTAGAGAGGCTAAACCTACTTGCACCAGTTCAAGCTTATCTAGGGTCTGGTCTTGGTCAAGAATTCAGGCCTACTGATTTGCATAATTTTTGTATGTTAAAGAGGGAAAGTAGGGGAAGTAAAAGAATGTAGTTTAACCTAAACTAAGACAAGGAAAATCTAATTAACTTCACTTTTGCTTCTGTATCCTTATTATTCTACCTATATAAGCTGTATAACCTAGGAAAACTATGTAAAAAATAAAGATTGTAAACTAACCATAACTCTAGCAGGAGTAGAGATGGAATGGTTACCCCTGCTCCTGCAGTTGTATCAGTGTGAGTGTTCCAGTGAGCACTATACCTGCTCTCTTGAGGAGTGTAATAAAATGCCTTCCTCTGCCCACTTTGGTCTTGAGTTCTTTGGGTGAGAATGGGCAAATCACATAGATCTTCCTAAGGTCAAGTAAAGGGAACCAATGGGCAGCGGAAGCTCGTCTGGGGCTTACTCCTAGATCTTGCCTTGGGGTGTCCTGTGATCCCTACTGCAGTGTTAAGGGGGCTACCACTCTGGATTCCCTTGGGAAACCCTGTGGTCTGCACAACTTTCTTAAGGGGACATCACTTGGGACTTCCAGCCCTGTCTTGGGAGCCTTGTGATCTTACCACCGTTCTAAAGGGACATCACTTGGGTCCTCCTTAGGGTCTGACCCCTAGAAGCCCTGTGATCCCCACGGGTTAAAGGGGGGGTGGCCTGCCACTTGGCCTTCCCCTGGGAGTCCTGTGGTCTGTACAGCCTTCCCTAGGGATTATCACAGGGTTCTTCCTCAGGACTTTGACCCTGCCTAGGAAGTCCAGTGATCCCCAAAGCTGCGTGTTCTCACAATTTGGGGAAGTCCAGTGATCTCCAAAACCATGTTTCTCACACCTGTATCACTTTTCGTGACCATGCGAATGCTTGCCCTGTGTGAGTTCTCTATAAAATAGTGTAGCAACAATCTGGCTAGCAGCTACTGTGGCTGTGTAAAACCAACAACAACCAGCACACGGAAGGCTGCTAACACAGGTTCTTTGATCTGCTTTACTAAGAGTAAGTAACTTTAAGGGGTTTGCAATCTCACTTTAATCAAACATACATATATCATTCACTTAGTTCAGAGGGAAAAGATCAGCCCCCTGAACTTCAAGGCAAATACAAACAGAAATTACTAACGTCAACAGACAGACCTTGTCTGATTCAAATCACAATTCGTAGTTACCAGAGAATCACCAACATCTAAATGTATTACAAAGCTGGGGGTAGTTACGGCTTGCCTCAGCACTCCAAGAGTCAAACACCAAGCTAGGATCTTCTACACCCCTATCAGGGCAGCTGGGGTACTTGATTACCTTAGTACTGAGAAGCACTCAAAGAACAGTGAAAAATCCCATTTAGGGTGTGGGAAAGTTAATCCCTAGTACCACCATATACAAGTCAACGACTCCTGATTGTCTTAGTGCTGAGAAACATTCCAAGACAAAAAGATCCCATTTTACCTGCCCGTTCAAACAAAGGCCAAAATCATTAAAGGCACTTAAGAGAAAAACAGCAAAAAGTCCCACCTTAGTTACTGATACAAACAGTGTTTTTGGCAAGTGTACTTGTTGCATTCAGACAACAAGGCCAGACCTTAGGATTTGTGCTCTCTGAAGCAGAGTTTGAATACTTGGCAGTGGTTCCAGAAAGGACTTCAATGTTTGGTATCTTATCCTGCCAGGTGATTTAAAATAGATAGAAGGTAAACTGAGACAGGAAGATACTAACTGCTAGGGGTGGGGGTCTTCTGCAGAACACGAGATTTAAGTTGAATATTGAAGCAGCCAGGGAAACTAAGAGGTTAAGATGAGGGGGAAGAGCATTCCCAGCATGGTGACCAGTGCGTTCCAGGGTAGCCAGTGAAAAGGCACAGACAGTAGATCCATAGGTTAAGGAACAGCAAGTAGTATAAATCAGAGTGTGCAGGGAGGGGAGAAAAGTGTACTAATAATGGAAATGTGAGAAGAGGCCAAGCTATGAAGAGCTTCACATGCCAAATGGTGGACTTTAAATTTGACCCTAGAAAAGACAGCTAAGTGGGTGCAGTGGACAGAGTAATGGACCTGGAGTCAGAAAGACCTGAGTTCAAATCCAGATTCAGATACTTACTAGATGACCTTGGACAAGTTCTTTATCCTCTACGTGTCTCAGTTTCTTCAACTGTAAAATGGGGATAATAATAGCACCTACCTTCCAGGGTTGTTATGGGGATCAAATGAGATTTGTAAAGGGCTAGCAGAGCACATAGTAAGTGCTTAATAAAGGCTTCTTTTCTTTTCTCCTCTTCCCTTTTCTTTTCCTTTTCCCTTTCCCTTTTCTTTCTCTTTCCCTTTTTCTTGCCTTTACCCTTTCCCTTCCCTTCTGTTTCCCTTTCTTTTTCCCTTTTCCTTTCTCTTCCTATAGAGTCTCTAGCTCATTGAGGGGAGCGGGAGGTAACACAGTCAAACATACGAATTAGAAAAGTTACCTTGGTAACTGAGTGGAGAATGGATTGCTGTGGAGGGAGACTTGAATCAGAGAGACCAATTAGGTGGCGATTTCAATAGCCCAGGTGAGGTAATGAGGGCCTGAACAAGAGGGGTAGCAGTGTGAGTAGAGAGAAGAGGCCATCTATAAGGGATACTTTGAATGTAGAAATGACAGATCTGACAACCAGTTGGACACGTGGTATGGGTTTGAACAAAGATGATGCCAAGTGTGCAAGCCTGGGTGACTGGGAGGATGGTAGTGCCCTCCACAGTAAAAGGCAGGGTTTTGGGGAAAGATAATGAGCCCTGTTTTGGACAGGCTGAGTTTGAGATGCCTATCAGACATTAAATTTGAAATGTCCAGAAGTCCAATGGTAATGTGTGGCTAGCTCAGGAGAAGGACTAGGGACGTTTATATAAATCTGGGAGTCATTGGTGTACAGATCCTAACTGAATACATGGGAGCTGATGGAATCACCAAGTTAGAAAGAATCATTTATAGGAGTCTTTTCAAGTTTTTCTGAAACTACTTTTATCATTTCTTATGGCACAAAATATTTGATTATGTTCATAAACCATAATTTGTTCATTCTTGAAATCTTTTGTGTTTATTCTTTGCTAATAATTATGGAAATGTATATTAAAATTTATGTTCTACCCCATATAAATCAATGGGCAAAGATGATAAAAAAGGAAAATGACAAGTATTGAGAAGTATTGAGACTTTGGGAAGACAGAAATGCCTAGTTCTCTGCTGGCGGGGCTGTGAATTGGTCCAGCCATTCTGGAAAGCAGTTTGGAACTGTATCCCTATATCATTAATCTGTGCATAACCACTGGCCCATAGACACCACAACCAAGCCTATATCCCTAAAGAGGTCAAAGGAAAAGGAAAGAGTATCTAGCAATAATGATGCTCAAAAAAGGAAGAAAGAAAAGAGTACTAAAGAGAATGCACAGAATAGTTCAGAAGGAGGTCAGAAGACAATACAAACAGCTTTGCAACTAACATGCTGACTTGAGTGTATAGTTAAAAAGAAGCAAATGGTATGAGATTTATAGTTTTATATATAATCCTCTGTTTCTGTTCTTTATATATGGCAATATTCATCTTTTTTAGTGTATGTCAAATTCACATTAAAATAAAGTATTTGGTAAACAAATCAGTTCCAAAATGAAAAGGGGAAAAAGTACCTAGAGTTTGGGGATCAACTTCAGGGTCAAATGAGTCACCAGTATGCTGAGGCAGGAATGATAAACAAATAAACAAATCAATCAACTGCTAAGATGATTTTAGCCTACATTAACAGCAGCTAATGTCCAGGGCCAGAGCGGCTATAGTCTTGCCTTCCTCTGCCTTACTCAGCCCCCTTCTGGAGTATCCTGTTCAGTTCCATATGCCAGATTTTAGGAAGAACACCAACAAGCTGGAGTGTATAACAAGAAGGGCCACCAGCACAGTAAGGGGGCTTGAAACCAGGCCACGTGGCAACTGGTTGAAGGAAGGATGTTTAGCCTGGAGAAGAAATGACTTAGGGGGACATATTGTATTTGAAGGGCTGTCTTGTGGAGGAAGGATTATATTTAGTCTACGTGGCATTTAGGGCAGAATTAGGACTAATAAATGTAAGAGCAGAATTATACTGATTGAATAAAAGTCACAGAGGTCAATTTTAGCTTGATATACAGAAAAGCTCACCAATGATGAGAGTTATTTAAGTAGAGAAAGGGCTACATTGGGAGATAGTGAGTTCTCTATCACCAGAGGTCATCAACTGGAGAATGCTGGATGACTGTGTGTCAGGCACATAATAGAGGAGATTACTCCTAAAATTTGGACTGGAGCAGGTCCTTTCTACCACTGAACTCTTAAAATGCTTGTGTTCAATTTAACAAATAAATGCCTGCTCTGTGCTAAACATCAAGCTTGCTGTTGAGGATATAAAGACAAAAATGAAGCATTTCTTGCCCTCAAGGGGCTTACATTCTTCTGGGCAGATACATATACTCACAAAAGTAAATACAAAGTAATCTCTGGAAAGTGAAAGAACTAACAGTTGGGAGGAAGAACAGAAATCTTTATGTAGGAGAGAATACTTAATCTATACTTTGAAGGATATTCAGAATTCTAAGAGGCAGACATAAGAAAAGAGTACACTGTATACATTGTATGCATTGTATTCACATATCCAAAGGCATAAATTCAGGAGATAGAACATCATGTACAGGGAACAGCAAATAGGCCTGTTTGGTTGGAATGTAGAATATATAAAATAGGAGTAATAGGAGAAATAGGAGTGGGAAGGTGTGTCTACCATGAGGCAGATTGTGGAGGGCAGTGCGCATCAGTCTGAGGATTTTGTATTTTATCCTAAATGTTAATAGGGTGCCACTGAGGATTTTTGAGTAGGGGAGCTAGATCATACAATAAGCTTCGCACTAACCAATGGTATAATAAGAATTTCTATTTGTGAAGGATATGTTATATCCTGTGGGTCCTATGAATAAAGTTGAAAGATAAATGAAATTCCAAAAGGAACATAAATATCCTATTTTTGAAATGTATAACAGTTAAATTAACCAATGTTAGTGTCACCACCACCCCCATCACTGTGTAATCAAGAGGCATCTACTTTCTTTCCAGTTTGGAGTTTTTGCTACTATAAGAATTTAAGAACTAAAAATTTTAAAAAATGCTATAAAAAAAAAAGAACTTAAGGGAGCAGAATAGTATAATGTGTAGAGGGCAGGCTTTGGGAGTCAGGAAGACCCAAATTCAAGCTATAGTGTGTTTGACTCTGGCTGATCAGTTCAATGGAGCTCAGAAGGCTCTATCATAGGTTGGGCACAAATAGTTCATTTGAGCATTTGAGATGCAGATGTCTCTAGATTTGCACATCTCATGTTTCCTTTATGCAACTACGTTTCTGCCTTGCTCATAGAGCACAGCACTTTCTTTGAGGTGGGCACACCATGCTGGGTGGTCCTGTGCCAGCATCTCCCACGTCTCACAATTAATACTAGAGTTCTTCAGAGAGACCTTGAGAATGTCCTTGTATAGCTTCTTCTGACCCCCATGAGACCACTTGCCTCATGTGAATTCTCCATAAGTCTTTTAAGTAAATGTACATTTGGCATTGAGGCTATGTGGCTAGCCCATCAGAGTTGTGCTCTCTGCAGTAGTTTGAATGTGTGGCAGTTCAGCTTGAGAGAGGACTTCAGAGTCCGATACTTTATGTTGGTACCATCTATTCTCTCCCCATATTTTCATCATTCCTTTCCTATTAGATTATAAACTCCTTGAGGGCAGAGACTATCTTTCTTCTTATTTATTATTCTCATTCTTTGTTCTGTATATACTATTATATGTTATTCTTATTATGTATATCCCCAAGGATTAGCACACTTCCTGGCACATTGTAGATGCTTAACAAATGCTTATTGAATTGAATTGAAATTAGCTCAACCATTCTGGAAAGCATTTGGAATTATTTAAAGAAAGTAAATAAAATACTTCTATCCTTTGACTCAGAGATCTCACTGCTAGGTACATACCCCAAATAGGTAAAAAAAAAAAAATAGAAAGAAATGCCCCATGCGCACAGAATATTTGGAGCAACACTTTTATAGTAGCAAAGAGGTGGAAACAAAGCAAATCCCAACAGACTAGGAACTGGCTAAACAAATTGTGGTACATTAATATAATAGAATATTACTGTTGGGCAAGAAACAATGAATATTAAAAATACAGAGAAGCATGAGAAGACTTATTTGAGCTGATACAAATTGAAGTGGGCTGGACCATCAAAATAATATATGGGATGATTATTAAAATGTAAATTTAAAAAACAGAATGCTGTATGAGTATAAATGACCAAGCTTGGCTTCAGAAAGGAGATGAGAAAATGGACTTCCCTCCCTTCTTTGCAGAGCTGGGGAACTATGTATATGGAACATTAATATACTGTCATACTTGATTGGTGGATTGGTTAGTTTTGCTGAACTGCTTTTTCTTTCTTTCTTTTTTATTCTTTGTTACAGAGGATGACTCTGGGCAGGTAGAGATATATGTGGAAAAGACGATAATTTCAAAACAAAAGATATCAATAAAATTTTATTATTTTTTTACAATGAAGTAGGAGCTTATATCTAGAAGCTTATATTTTATTAGGATCATATATGCTTCCAGAGTAGTATGTGCAAGATACAAACCCCAAAAGTGCACAGTACCACTACCATGGGAACCAACAATGGGGAACCAACAACTGGGAGATGAAAAAAGGCCTCTTTAAGAAAGAATAATGGAGCTGATCTTTGAAAGGAGCTAGTGGTTTCCGGAAGTGGATATTAGGAGGAAGAACATTCTAGATGTGGGGAATAGCTTGTGCAAAGGTAGGGGGAAATTGAATGGAGGTCTACAGGACCTACAGGAAGAGGAAGGTTGCTGTTTGTCCCTCATTCTGGAAGAGGACCAATGATATCAGGAGGGTGATGTCCTGACTTGTAAGTGAATTGTATTTAAGTGAGGCAAAGTTGTGCAAAGTTGTCAGCCTCACTCTCTCCTCCAACATCATTGGATGTTGGCAAGATGCACCTCAGGATGACTGGTGATGGCCCTACATGCAGTGGTAGACCTTGGCTTTGGAGGAGGGGGAGGAAGAGGAAAGAGCAACATTGCTCAACTAGAACTGGCAGATTGCGTCCCCAGGGGGGCAGTTACTACTACTCACAGATTGTTTTTTTGTCCTTCATTCTGGAAGAGAACCAATGACATCAGAAAGATGATGTCTTGACTCACAAGTGAATTTTTAAGCTAAGATCTTTCCCGGGTCTCAGTTTGTGTGAGAAAACACCCATTCAGTAATTAAAGGCTAGGTAAGAATTGAGGAAGGTAGAATTCAATGGGGACTGTGAAAGGATAGGGTTGACGAGGTGTAGTAGGAAGGCCGAATTTATGATCTCAAATATAATCATGTATATGTTTGAATGGTCCGAAATCTCAAGGTATGAGAGATTCTCTAAGGAGAAAACAATAAGAAATTTATTTAGGCCCCACCGCAGCAAAAACTT
>JAQQSZ010013808.1:0-11671 GCA_028646595.1 Phalanger gymnotis
TAAGGTAGAAAGTTTGGTGGCTTGGGAGAAGCCGGCGTCTCTATAGATTGGTATCGAGATTTGGGATTATTTTAAAACAAGAAAAAAGAAAAAATCCAGTTCTGAAAATACCGACGGGTGCTCCACATCCAGGTTTTGAAATCGATTACCACTCACTTCCTCTCTACATCCACCCACCCACCCTTACTCTCGAGGTAGGGCGGGAGGGCCAGAGGAACCGGAAGTTGCGTGTCGGAGGATTATGGCGGCGCGGTGGAGCTCCAGGTATTTACAGAACGCGTTTGCGAGGAATGGAGGGGCCGAGTGGGCGTGGGGCTGGGCGGCCACAGGGGCCGGGGAAGAGGGGAGCGTGGCCTCCGACCGTGGCTTCTCAGTTTAAAGAGGTTCGGGCAGAGCCACTGTTCCTCGATATGCGGGGCTGGGGTCTGCGTCTGCCGCTCGGCGGGGCCGCGCCCGGGACAGAGTGGAAGGGTAGCTGCCGGAGCTCTGGCCGGCGTCGACCCGCCCCCACGAGCGGGGATCCGGGGCCTCAGGGCGGTTAGAGGCGCCCCCACGCCAACTTCAGCCTCCACTGATGTTTCTTAGGCGTCTGCTTAATGCACAGCACTGAGCCCCAATGCTGACACCTAGGAAGCACTTGATTATTTCCCTCCTAGTCCATTCCCCCTTTTTACCTTTACCTCCTTCTCCCGTTCCTCTCTTTCCTCTTCTCCCTTTCTTCTTTCTCTCCCCCATCCCCCATGTTAACTTTTCTCCTCCGTTTCCTTCCCCCCCTTCTCCAATCCTCTCTTCTCCCTCTCCCCCCACTCTTTCATTTCCCTCCTTATCTCCTCTTCCCCCTCTTCCCGTCCTCTACTCTCCTCCCCACCTCTCTTTCTTCCTCTTTTCTCATCCTACTCTCTCCTCTCTTCCACCTTTCCTCTCTTTACCGTATCGGGAAGGATTGGCCATAAGGCAGCTGAGGTAGGGTCTGATACGGAGCTTTCCATTTAATGGGTGCTTGGACAAACCCTTTTTATTCACTATTCCATTTAAGGTAGGAGGGACAAGACAGAGAGTTGGAGAGAGTTTTCAGCTAGGATGGTGACCTTGTAAGTATTAAGAAGGGGACAAAAGCAAGAGATGTACAAATGGAAACGATTTGGCAACTGGATGTGAGAGGTAGGGGAGGAGGAAGACCTGAGATGGCTGAGTTTTGTGAACCTGGGTGTTTGGAAGGATAGATAATGTTGGCCTCGACAAAGAGGGGAATTAGGGAGAGGTTTTGAGGGTGAAGATAATAAGTTCAATTTTTGACAGGTTGGATTTGAAATGATTATGGGACATCCACTCGGAAATAACTGTGTGGGTTGAAAGACCCTCATCAATTAAATTTATAATAAAAAGCCATCTCAGAGTGGGAACAGAAATAAATTTTATTCAGTTCTTGAGAATAGGGCATCCTCTGCCACAACAGATTTACCAAGGGAGGCACTTTACAAGGAGCAAAGAACCAATAATTATACCTAACACAAGAGAATTCCCGTCCACCTCTGACCCTTCTCACCATTGGCTGGGATGTGGGTTTGCAATCTGAGCATGAAAGCTAGACGAAGAGCCAGGAAATTGAGGCACAGAAACACCAATTCCCATTCCCTTAGTTAATGGTTACAACTGAGGTGACATCTATAAATCTAAAGAAGGAGAATAGGATAAGGGGAGAGGGAGACCCTCTCCATTCTTCTACAGTACATTTACAATAAAGGAAAGCAGGTCACAGTGACCCTATTCTTACTGAGCAAATCTTTAAACCAGAACCAGAAGAAAGAACAAAAATTTTCAGGGTAAACTTTCTCAGAGGCTGAGCCATCAGATCCTCACGGCCTCAGAATTTTTCTACCTCCCTATTTCTTGATTTTTTAACATTTCATAGTATAGATATAGATGTATTTATACGTATCTTTCCTGTGAAGTCTTCACATTTTATTTACCTCACACATGTCCAATAAGTAGTTGGTGATGGGAGATCGGTGCTTCAGGAGAGAGTAGGATTGGAGGTACAGGTATCTGGAAATCATCTTCAGAGAGGTGATAGGTGAACCCAAGTGAGCTGATTATGGTCACCTAGAGAGAAAAGAGGAGGCAGGACTGAGCCTTGGGGTTCATTCATACAGGGCGAGATGTGTGGTTTATGATCAAGCAAAGGAGATAGTGAAGTAGAACCAGGAGAGAAATGTCATGGAGACCTAGAGTATTCAGGAAGAGTGCAAATGGACAGTGTTAACAGAGGAAATATGAGTGAGAAAAGGCCATCAGACCTGGTAATTGGAGAAAGCAGTTAAGTCAGGTGATGAATTTGGAAGCCAGATTGCAAGAATTAGGTGAATGATGAAAGAAAATGAAGATGATGAACACTGAAAGCTTTTTCTAGGCATTTATGAAAGAGGAAAGCAAGAGGGCAATAGTTTGAATGCATGAAAAGGTCAAGTGGAGGTTTTTGAATGATAAGGAATACTTTCTCATGTTTGAATATAGCAAAGAAGAAGGCAGTAGATTAGGAGAAATTGAAAATTAGAGTGTATGATTGCAAGGGTAAACTTCTAGAGAGGACTAGGGCTTATAAGATTCAGAATACAGCAGAAGGCTTGACCTTGGAAGAAGGGCCACTTTAAGAGACCATAGCAAAGGAGGAAAGAATGAGGGAAGAGTTCAAGGGGTATTGACCTAGAGAAGAGAGAGAGTTCGTGGTTAATAGTCTTTATTTTCTCAGTAACAAAAGAGAGCAGCCTTTGGCTTCTCTGGAGTGAAGAGGGAATGGTAAAGAGATAAGAAAACTTTTGTAAGAGCAATTTTGGGGGACTGGGATAATGTTAGAGAAGGGTAGAAGGATGACCTTGCTGGATCAAGGACCAGCAATTAAGTGATCATTGATAACTTTGAAAATAGTGGTATCATCAGTTGGATGACAGAGCTAGAAACCAGATTCCAGAGAGTTTGGAAAAAAGGTAACAGAGGCAGCAATGGCACATGGCTTTCTCTAGGAGTTTTAGCCACATCCTTTCTGGATACAAGGAATAGACAGATGGAACAAGTGAAGATTTTTTTAAGAATGAGGGGCACATAAGCATGTTTGTAGAAACCAGAAGAAAGGAGAAGGAGCTCATATCAATTGGCTTCAAGTTTTCCAGTCAAATCTTTTGTTTTTTTTCAATCTTTCCATTTCTTTTTCATCTTTCATTTCTTCCCCCTTTCAGCTTCTTAAGTCCTAGATACAACTTTGCTTAGTTGAGTCTCTTGCCAAGCTTTCTTTAAACTGGTTTTACCCTCCATCATTTCTTTTTTCTTTCCCTAATATCTGACAAATGAATATTTTTAAACTATTTCTGTCGTTAGTGACCATATTTCTGCTGGTAAGGAATTCATATATTTGTTAAATAAAGTGCTTTTTAAAGGATTTTTTGGTCTCATCATGGCAGCTTGTTTTTTCACTCATTTAATCAGCAAGCTTTTATTAAGCACCTGTTCCGTACCAGCACTGTGCTAAGTACTAGGGATACAAGGAAAAGTTTTTAAAAAAAATAGTTCCTCCTCATAGAGAGTGTATATTCCAAATGGGGAAGACACCATGTGAAAAATATGCACTGGCATTACCTGCTGGGATGAACAGAAAGGTGGCCTGCAGAAAATCAATAAATAATAGTCACAGAATACTTATTAAGTGCCTAATGTGTTTTAGGCACTGTACTAAGCACTGGAGATACCCTCAAAGAGATGCCCTCAAGGAGCTCAGAGTCTAATGGGAGAATTAACAATGCAAACAACTGTATAAACAAGCTCTATACAAGATAAATTGGAAATAATCCAAGGAGGGAAGGCTCTTGAATGAAAAGGGACTAGGCAGAGTTTTCTGCTGAGGTGGTATTTTAGCTGGGTCTTCAGGGAAGCCAGGAGGCAGAGATGAGGGAGAGCATTGCAGACAAGGGGTACAAGCCAGTGAAAAACCCCTAATCATTTAGGAGATGGGAGTGTCTTGTTGAGGAACAGGAAGAAGGCCAGGGCTCACTGCATCTCAGGGCATTGGGCATTGCAGCAGAATGTTAAGGTGTAAGAAGACCAACACTAAACAGGATATTCTATATGCCCCTGAAGGTGATAGGAAGCCTTTAGAGTTTATTGAGTTGGGGAGAGGGGAGCAGGGGTGATGTGGTCAGGTGTGTTTTTTTTTTTTTAGGAAGATCATTTTGTGGAGGGTGGACTGAAGACAGACTTCAGGTAGACAGACCAACCAGCAGGCTACTGTAGTAGCCCAGGTGTGAGGTGAGAAGGGCCTGCACTAGGGTGGTGGCAGTGTCAGAGGAAAGAAGAGAGCATACGTGAAAAATGTTAGGAAGACAAAATCTATAGACCTTGGCAATTGATTGGATACTAGGGGGTGAGAAAGTGAAAAGTTGAGGATGACATTGGGGTTGGGATTCTGGGACCTTGACAGTAATACAGAAGTTTGAAAGAAGGGAGTTTTGGGGAAAAAGATAATGAGTTCAGCTGAGCTGAATCTTCAAAGAATCTTGGGAAACTTAAAGGAAGGGGAAGGGGAACCGAATGTTCCAGAGCTGGTAGGCAGCCAGTGCAGAGGCATGGAGATAGATGAGATACCATGTTCCAGGAAATGCAAGTCAGTGTAGTTATATCCTAGAATGCTTGGTGAGGATTAAGGTATAAAGATGGAAAGATAAGAGGCCAGATCATGAAGAGCTTTTAACAAAGCCCTTTAGATTTGATCTTGCAGGTCATATGGAGCCACTACAGATGCTTGAGTAGAAGAGACTTATGATTTAGAAAATTGACCCCAGCTAATGAGTGGAAGGTGGTGTGGGGAGTGACTTGGGTCAGAGAGACCCAACATAAAAGCTATTGCAGTAGCCCAGGAGAGAGGTGAAGAAGGCCGAACTAGGAGTGTGACTTTGAGGGGGTGGAAGTGGATAGAGAGTAAAGATGTTGGTAATTTCCTTCTTCTGTCCATATTACATGTTTCAGCACTAAAAATTTGTTTAAATAGGTCTATTTACATGTGATATTGTTTTCTCCTTTTTATTCTTTTAGCTCTGTTAATTTTGATCTTCATTCTAACAAACCATTGATCAGACCATATACAGAGAGCTGATTCAGCAATCACTTCCTCATTGGTTAATGAGTTTGTTTCTGTTTATAGGATCAGAAGATCATCATTCTAGCGATGGGAGGGACCTCAGTAGCCAAGTAATCCAAACCTTTTATTTTGTAGATGTGGATGCTGAGGCCCAGGGAGGTTCCAGAGATTGTTCTAAAGTCACATCCAAAGTAATCACCAGAGGTGCTATTTGAACTTAGATCCAAGGTGTTTCTAGAATCTGAGTGCAGTTTTAAACTGTCAGAGATTAAAACTGCACTCAAATTTTGGGGGCACCCTGTGTATAGGTATGAAACTTCTGCCTCTGTCTGCTCTCCTTTTTTACTCCGGATTCATATTTTCTAACATACTTTTCGCCATCCATTCCCACTTCTCCAAAGTCACATAGTGTCAGAATATATGTTGATTCAATTTAGGTCTTAAGAAGCTCTTGATAACATTATCTCTTCAACCCTAACAACAAATGTTGCTGTGTAAGCTTTGATTATCAAGTTGCTCTGTTTTAAAAATTAATTTTTAAAAAATGATGTTTTATTGATGCCTTTTTAATTTTATAACAGTCTCATTTCTGGAGGGAAGAAACACCCCCTGCCCCACCTTATATTGAACCTTCCCTTTTAACATAGAAAAACAACTAATATGGTTACCACAATCTGACGACTTCATTATTTATTCTCCAATAATATCATTGGTTTGTCAATAACTCGAAGTTTGATTTCCTTTTGGTGATCTTCATTTTTTATTCTTTCGGTTCTCCTTATTTCACTGAATTAGTTCTTACAAATCTTACCATGTTTCTGGGAATTCCTTATTTTTTGTCATTTCTAGAAAATATGGCACAGGATTGAGGACCCTTTTATAGTTTTCTTTGTTTAGTGGCTGTGTTCAAAAAAAGTTATCACCAGGTGACAAGCCTGCTACTATTGAGCTTCTGTGTATTTAAATAGTCTGATCTTCAAAAAGCAAACACAGTGTGTGGCTAGGGCCATACTTAAAAGCTTCCCTTGTGAGACTAAGAATTGGAAAATCCTGCTCAAACCTAATCTCAAACTAGTATTTCTGTGATTACTTTAAAATATTCTTGTGCAGGAAAGTGCAGGTGTAGTCTTGCTGAGTTGTTTGCTTGTGACAGGATAGCAGACTGTGTATTATCATAAAATCCACATAGTAATTCTAAGAAGAGCAGAGGTAGCTATAAATTACTCATCTCAGGAATTTCCAATTACTCCAAGTACCAAACATATTGAACTATAAGAATTTCCCTACAGACTTCTCCTGCATAACTTTCAATAGTACTGCTGCTATTTTCATTGTTTTGGCGAAACTGCTAGAGCAATGTATTTTGGCAGTTGTGTCACTTGCACACTTACATTTTGGGACAAGAATATATGCAGATTGTTTCCTGATAGCCCAACAAAAGACGTAGTGGAGATGAAAGAGAAAAAAAAAATGACACAGATGAGGAAGAAAAGAAACGTTTTATATATCATAAGACTTAAGATATAAAAGAGAAGGAAAAATATTTTTAAAATTTCATTTAGGAAAAAGTAGTAAAGACTGAAGAAGAATAGCAGAAGAAAATGTAACATTTTACAGTATAATCAGATTTTATATTGTCTCTTTTGATCATATGCCATTTCATAACACATTTTATACTGGTTTTCTTTATTAATTATTTACATTGTTTTTATAGCCTCTTCCTACATGCTTCTTTGTTGACTCATGGGTGTTCTACTTCAGGTTTTAGAAACGTTAGTGCTCAGTGATTTGCATCAGAATAAAATTGTCATTAAACAGATGGGCTTTTGTTTGAGGGAGAAGTTTAAAGTGAAAATTTTTTTTTTGTAATTTCTTGATGGTGATCTTTTTTTTTCCTTTTCCGTTCTTGGTCCAGCTTATTGTCCATTTGTGGTGTCCGTCTAAGATGCATGTCTGGGCAAAGGCATTCTTCATCTGTTTCTTTTTTCCTATGTAGACATCACTGAGATCTTCTGAGTGACTATAAATTTCGCTTAGGAGCCTCCAAAATGATTAGTAAATAGCCATGCATAAACAGAAGTCTGGAGGACTTTTACTGTCTGTAGGTCATTCCCTTTAATTTGTTCTCTGCACTGGCTCTCCTCAACAAAACGTTTGTTGAGTAAGCTTCTGTTCAATACTACCTTTGATATTAATGGTTAGAGAGTCATCTAGACCATACTTTATGTACTCATATAATTTAGCAAAAGATGTAGAGAATACAAAATCCTATTTTACCGTTTATAAAAAGACGTTTAATTTGATAGAACAAAATACTGTATTAAAGGCGCTTCTCCAAAAAGATATGTCTTGTGCATGTTGAAATTATACAAGATTCTTTGAAAAAATAAAATAACAGAAATAGCTTTATTATTATGGACACTGGAGGGTGCTGGGAAAAATGGCCTCATGATTTACTATAATACTTTTGTAAATTTATAAAGGCAGAGACTAAGTCTTCCAGGTTTGTTTTGTTTTTGTTTTGTTTTTTAATTGCCTGTAGCCCTAGACACACAGGTACCAAATAAATGCCTTTAGTTATACGGAATGGATTGACAAACCTAAAACATGGACCTGACAGTGTCATTCCTCTACTCAAGGGGAAGAAGAGAAAAAAAAAATAACACTAAAATTGACCAACACATCCCTCAAATCTGAACATGCTGTTCCATATTCTACACTGGTTTACCTACCCAGCCACCCCCTGCAAAGGAACAGGAGGTCATGTTTAATCTTATTGTTTCTTTGGGGCCAAGATTGTTCTTCATACTTTAACAGCATTTGGTTTCAGTTGGTTCATGGTGGTGGTTTTTTCCAATGACATTGATGCAGTCGTTGTCATTGTGTATATTTTCCTGGCTCTGCTTACTTTACTTTGTATCAATTCATGCAAGTCTGTACTGCTTTTTTGTATTCATCACATATATTATTTCTGAAAGGACAATAATATTCCATTACATTCATACACACAGTTTGTTTCATAATTCCTCAAAAAATAATGATGGACATCTACTTTCTTTCCAGTTTTTTTCCCCAGCCCAGGATAAAGGTTTCTACCAGGAAAAGTGATGCTATAAATTTGGAGTATATGGAGGCCTTTTTTTGTCTTTCTTTTTTTTTTTCATTTTGTTCCTCTTCCCTTGGAGTATGTTCCTAGAAGCAGAGTCTCAGGGTCAGAGATTATGGACATTTTAGCCACTTTATTTGCATAATCCCAAATTGTTTTCCAGAATAATTATACCCATTCTAAGTCCACCAACTACATATTTGTGTGCTTTTCTTTCCACAACCCTTTCACCATTGATTATTCCTATTAGTTCAGTGAATATGTAATGATCTCAAATAGTATTTGCCAATACATTTTTACTTAATGTATTTTTACATTATTTTCCATTATTACTTGCTGTATTTGACAAATTGGCCGGAGATCTGTGGTACGTTGTTGCTGCTCAAAGGAATCTGAAAGTTTTGACCTAAGCATATACATGCATATAGTTTTATCATTACTTGCTGGTTCTGAAACATCATGTTTAAGATTACTGTGTGATGACAGACAAGCCCGCTATTCTCCTCCCTTACTTCTGAAGATAAATGTAATGTGTGATGGAGAACAATTTGACAAAGTATTAAAATCCTATTGAACCCTACTCGCCCTTAAAAGTGTTCTCTCTCCATTATCTTGGACATTTTTTTCTGTTCTTCCTAAGCCTTGAATGTGTCAGTCTGTATCAGTAATTAAGGTGGAACTTTTACTGCTTTCTCTTTTAGCACTTATTTAATCAAGTGTCCTTGAAGAGTCTGGCCTTTGTTTCTTTGATTAGATCTAGAGTCTTTGATGACTTGCTTGCCTCTAGGGAAAGCCTAATTTACATGGGTTTGAGTGGCATGTTGTAGCCTTTTGACTCTGTGTGGGATATATAAACTCAGATATTGGCGTTTTCCCTTGGGGCTCTCACTCACTGGAAGAGTGGCATGTGACTTGAAGAGACTCTGGGCCACCATTGTTAAGAGCATCCCCCCACCTCCCCACTTGTAAACTCAGATGTTGATTCTTTCCTGGTAACTATGAATTATGATTTGAATCAGACAAGGTCTGTCTGTTGATGTTTGTAATTTCTATTTGTATTGTTCTGAAGTTCAGGGTGCTGGCTTTTCCTTCCCAACTAAGTGAGTTTTATATATATTTATATATGTGTGTGTGCTCAAAGTGAGATTGTTAATCCCTTAAAATTACTTTCCTTAGCAAAACAGATCAAAAGAACCCGTGTTAGTGGCCTTCTGTGTACTGGTTGCTGTTAGTTTTACAGAGCCACAATAGCTGCTAGCAAAATTGTTGCTACACAGTCTTACCCCTCTCTTCAATAGTAACCATTTATGTAGCCCTTTAGGGTTTGCAGAGCACTTTGTAGAAGTTAACCTGTTTGTTCCTCACCACAGCCCTGGGACACAGGTGCTATTATTATGCCCATTTCACTGATGAAGAAAGGGAGGCACAGGAAGATGAACTGATTTGCCTAAAGTCATTTTTTGAGTGTCAGAGGCAGAATTTGAATTCAGATCTTCCCAATGCCATGTCTGGTGCTTTGTCCACACTGTACCACTGAGCTGCCTTCCCCTAAGATAAAATATAGACTCTTCACCTTGGCACTTAAAGCCCTCCTCAATCTGGCATCAAAGCCTTTCCACATTTATGTCATGTTACTCCTCTCAAGTATTTTATCAGCCCAATTTCTCTACAGTTGATGTTTCCTCTCTCATCTTCGTGTTTTACAAAGGCTTGAAATGTACTGTTACCTTACCACCTCTTAGAATCCTTTGCTTCTTTCAGAAATGTTCACTGTAGGTGTTTTCTCCAAAGCCTTTCCTAATCACCTGATACTCAATACTTCTGTTTCCTCACCTGTAAAATGACAAAGTTGGATTAGATGGCCTCTAAAGGTCCCTTTGTGCTCAGAATCCATGATGACTCCCACCCACCCCCATCCCTCAGGGCTCTTTCCTGCCTCTGGTACCTTGAATTTATTTAACTGAGTACAAGTTGTGTCTCCCAGTTGTATGTTTGCCTTTGGAAGGTAGAGACTGTTTTATCACAATGATTTAGCATAGTGCTTTGTATGAAATTGGCTACTTCTTATACCTGCTTCAAGAAGCCTCACTTATATGACCAGCTCCAATTTTTCCTCTGTGTATCTTATTTGTACATAGTTGTTTGCATGTTGTCTCCTCCATTAGATTGTGAACTTCTTTAGGGTAGGGTAGTCTTTCTTTGTATCTTCAGTGCTCAGCACAGTGCCTGGCACATAGTAAGTGTTTCATAAATTACTTTTTCACTTTAATTCTGTTGAGCACTTGAAAGTATCTGTTGATACGGATGAATTAATAGATTCTGATCCTCATAATTGTGAGAATGCTTTATTAGTCTTTCATAAACTTTGGCAAAATTGACTTGGATATTCCTTGTTCTACCTCAGGATAAAGGTTTTGTTGGTAGGGACAAAAATGCCTTTTGTATAGTTAAAAGATTACCCTAAAACTCAGACTTTGAGATATGCACTGAAATTTCAGTTAAAGCTGAACATGTGTTTCTGAAAATCGTGGTTTAGAATGGATTGGAATTGGCAGAAAGTATTCTTCCTCTGACACTGATATGTATTATAGTAATACTATAGTTTTAAAAATGGTTTTTAGATGATTCTTTAGAAAGTACTTCCTAATTACGTTTTGTTTTTCCTGTTGGATTAGCAAAAAAGTTAAGTAGTTTGTTAGTACGTTGGGATTATTTTTTCATTGTCAACTTTGAATGTGCAGAGCATTGTTTTTAACTTGGTTGAAAAACTTCTGGAACAAGGTGACAATTTTAATATTGGAATTAGTGTGAAAAATACTGCATTTTGTCCTAGAATTTTAAAGAATGCATTAGAGGATCATCTAGTCTATGAAATTGTTATGTAGAAAATAACAGCAAGACGAGACCTGGATTCAAGGTAAATTTAAGGGTGGATTTATTAGACAAGAACACGACTATCTGGAGTATACACTTAAATCAGACAGTCCCCAACTGAGGGACTTACAAGCATAAGCTTATAAAAGGCAAAAACCACAATGACACAATTAGGGAGGGTCGCTAGTGGAAGCAATGACATACAGAAGCAAAGATCAGCCATTGGTTGAATTCATCACCTCAGAGCTAATTTGGGGATATGGCTAGATTCAGGGGTGCGACCCTCCTGTGACACAGGGTGGTCTGCTTCCTAGAATGGGTGGCCCTCAGGGACGCGACCTTTCCTATAACTGGGTGGTGGGTACGAGGTGGAATTCCCCAGAAAGTAACCCCTACTTGATCTATGGTCTGAGTGGGGGGCACCTAGCTTGGTCAGCAGAATAGCTGCACCATAACCCAGGGTGTGGGGCTACTTGGTAACCGGAGGGGGGGGCGGGTTTCCTTAAAATAAACTTATGCCTTACCCTAGCAACTGATCCTTATACATAATGCTGATGTAGAGAGAA
>JAQQSZ010013809.1:0-11670 GCA_028646595.1 Phalanger gymnotis
GAGCTAGGATTAAAACCAAGAATCAGCTACCCAGCAAAACTGACTAAAATACTCCAAAGGAAAACATAGATTTTCAATAAAATAGAGGACTTTCAAGCTTTCTCAATGAAAAGACCAGAGCTAAATAGAAAATTCAATTTTCAAATACAAGAATCAAGAGAAGCATGAAAAGGTACACAAGAAAAAGAAATCATAAGGGACTTACTAAAGTTGAACTGTTTTGTTAACATTCCTACATGGAAAGATGAGTGTGTAATTCATGAGACCTTTCTTAGTATTAGGGTAGTTGAAGGGAATATGCATATATATAGACAGAGGGCACAGGGTGAGTTGAATATGAAGGGATGATATCTAAAAAAATAAAAAAAACCTGAGGGGTGAGAGAGGAATATATAGAGAGAGGGAGAAAGGGATAAAATGGGATAAATTATCTCACACAAAAGTGGCAAGTAAAAGCAGTTCTGTTGAAAGGGAAGAGGAGGCAGGTGAGGCGGAATGAGTGAATCTTGCTCTAATCAGATTTGACTTGAGGAGGGAATAAAATACACACTCCATTGGGTATCTTACCCCATAGGAAAGTAGGGGGAAGGGGATAAAAAGGGGGATGATAGAAAGGAGGGCAGATCGGGGGAAGAAGTAATCAAAAGCAAATACTTTTGAAAAGGGACAGGGTCAAGGCAGAAAATTGAATAAAGGGGGAGAGGATAAGATAGAGGGAAATGTAGTTAGTCTTTCATAACGTGTTTATTGTGGAAGTGTTTTGCATAATGATACACATGTGGCCTGTGTTGAATTGCTTACCTTCTTAGGGAGGGTGGGTAGGAAGGGAAGAGAAGAGAGAATTTGGAACTCAAAGTTTTAAAAGCAGATGCTCAAAAAAATTGTTTTTGCATGCACCTGGGAAATAAGATATATATGGAATGGGGCATAGAAATCTGTCCTGCCCTATAAGAAAGTAAGGGGAAAAGGGATGGCAGGGGAGAGTGGGGTGAAAGAAGGCAGGGCTGACTGGAAAATGCGACAATCAGAATATATGCCATCTTTGAATGGTGTGGGATGGTAGAAATGGGGAGAAAATCTTATGCAAATCAAGGTTGAAAACTAAAATATTAAATAATAAAATATGAGGAAAGAAAAATAATACTGTATAGGGTCCCAGTATATCCCACGCACTGGACTAGGCTCTGAGAATGTGAATACTAGGAATGAAATTCTGAAGAGACAAAGAAAAATCATTCAGATGAGGAGGAAAAACAGAGGCACGCTGAAGGGATAAAGGTGAATATATAGGAAAGCCAACAAATCAACTTAAATTTTTAAAATATATGTGCAGAAGATGGAAGTAAAGACAAAAAAAACAAGAAGGACCATTAGAATGTGGAATATAATTATATCATCAGGATTCCTAAAGCTCAAAATGGTGTGAGGGTGGCAATAGAAATTAAGGACTTAAAATTTGATTTTTTTTAAAAAGAGCTATAGTTGGAGGAAAAGGAAGATACAAGAAGGAGACAGCTAGGTGGTGCAGTAGATAAAGCACTGGGCTTGGAGTCAGGAAGACATGAGTTCAAATCCAGCCATAGACACTTACTAGATGTAGGTCACTTAATTCCCATCTGCCTCAGTTTCTTCAATTGTAATATGAGGATAATGATAACATCTACTTCCCAGAGTTGTATCAAATGAGATAGCATTTGTAAAATGTTTGGCACATAGTGAGCGCTTAGTAGTTCTCCTCCCTTTAAAACAAGTAGGATGTTTGTGTTAGATGAATTAATGGCGATAGAATAAAAATAAGGCAGAACTAGGAGCTTGCCATTTCTTTTCCTTCTGCGTTCTCTGGCAGAAAGAATGATCTTCAACACTGAAAGGATATAACAAAAGGGTTAACAGGCAGTTGATACTTAATGTAATTAAGGAGATTGTAAAGGCGCATCGATAGCTATTACTTAAGAATTACAGTCATGGGTTCCAGGTGAAATATCTGCTCGGGTAGTGAATGAGCCAGTGCAGGCATGATTTTTCCAAGACCATTAATACATTGATGGAGGTGACATTAAAGAAGGGCCATTACCATCTGCTTTGCCATTGTACGCTATGGACCAAAGGACCTTTCCATCCAACTTGCAACTGAAACTTCCTCTATATGTTGTCATCCCCTGTTAGATTATGACTCCCTTGAGAACAAGGAGGGCTTTACTTTTCTGCTTGGATCTGTGTCTCAGTGTTTTAAACACAGCAGGTGCCTAATAAATGATCATTCGCCTTTCCACTGTGGGGAATAAGAGAGGTTCTCCAAAACTGGAGCAGGGCTGGGGACTTTGACTTTGGTTCCTTCTGTATCAGGATATTGGAGTCTAATACCCGTTGCTGGGTGGAGAATCCCCCAAAGCTACTCTGTTCAGTCCCTTGTGGAGATCGTAGGAACTCTGTGAGGCCGATAACCTCCTTTCACTCTGAACAGAGGGAGAGGGAGATGAAAAGTCATTGTGGAGCAGGAGGGAATATTTCAGATGGGTCTGAGCACTCTAAGGGCCTGAGGGAGGTGTTGCTCATGCTGTAGATGAGTGGAGGCTACAAAAGGCTAACTTAAGGTCCCTTGTGATATATTAGAGACCAAAGAATGATATCGGTTGTGACTGGGGAGGAAGACAGGTGGGAACATTTCAGTAGTGTAACGGTTAGAGCTTTGGGCCTAGAGTTTAGAAGACCTGAGTTCAAATCAAGTTTCAGACACTTACCACTGACTAGCTGTGTGATCCTGGGTAAGTCACTTAACCTGTCTGCCTTAGTTTCCTCAACTGTATAAAGAGAATAATAACAGCACCTACCTCCTAGGGTTATTATAAGGATGAATGAAATGACATTTGTAAAATGCTTTGTAAACCTTAAAGCACCGTATAATTTACTAGCAAGAGTATTATCTTCATTAGAATGCTTATAAATCATCAATGAGTAATAAAAAAATAAAAATGAGGATGGACCCTGGACAAGCCACTTAGCCCTGTTTGCCTCAGTTTCCTTATCTGTAAAATAAGCTGGAGAAGGGAATGGCAAACCACTGCAGTATTTTTTGCCGAGAAGACCCCCAAACGGGGCCATGAATTTTTGGACACAATTGAAACGAGTGATGAACAATAACAATGTAAAATCTTAATATTTGACAAGGGACTGGACCTGTGATTTCATTGACATGAGGAACTCCCGGGTAAGGAAACTGCCTCTACCAATGCAGGCTGGCACCTTCTCTGAGAGTTGTAGTCTTGGAACATTTACTAGAGCACTGAGAATTTAAACAATTTGCCCAGCTTTATGTGGTTAATATGTGTCAGAGAGGAGACTGAGTCCCTGTGCTTCCTGGCTTCACTTTATTCATTTCTAAGGTTGTCTACCAGTGCATCTCATAACAAAGTAGAAATAAATTCACAAGAAAAAATAATGCAGTGTCTACCCATTCTTAAAATGATGAAACAGACATAATAAAGTGACTTGCCCATCGCCACCTAGTAAATAAATGTTCATTCTAAGACTCCTGACTCCAAATCTTGTACTTTTTTTTCTCTTGATTGCTGTTTTGTTTTTACCTCTCATTCACTTTGGAACATACTTCTCCCTTTCTGCCCAGTAATTCTTCCATTCTAACATCATCATCATCATCATCATCATCATCATAGAGAAATAGAAAAATCAAATCATCTCTAAACTGTGCCTGACAGCATATATAATATCCCACATTTATATTTCCCTACCTCTCCAAGCATGGATGGAGGTATGTTTTCTTGTCTCTTTTTGAGGCCAAGCTTGGTCATTATAATTAAACAGCATTTAGTATTTTTTAAATTGTCTTTTCCATTAACATTGGTGTAGAAATTGTTCATTCATATTTTTTTTCCTGGTTCCTCTTATTTCACTCTGCATCAGTTCATATAAATCTTCTCATGTTTCTCTATTTTTATATTTATTTTTTTTCTTATAGTAGAGTCATATTCCACTGAATTTATAGGCCACAATTTATTTAGCTAGGTAGCATGATGAATAAAGTGCTGGGCCTGTAGTCAGGAAGACTCATCTTCCTGAGTTCAAATCTGTCCTGAAACACTTATTATCTGTGTGACCTTGGGCAAGTCACTTAACCCTGTTTGCCTCAGTTTCCTCATCTGTAAAATGAACTGGAAAAGGAAATGGACAACCATCCCAGTATCTTTGCCAAGAAAATCCCAAATGGGGTCAGGAACAGTTGGACACAACTGAAAGAACAAAACAATGACAACAACCGATAAGCACTCAATGTTTCCTATTCTCTACTATCACAAAAGTGCTTTGATTTATATTGATGCATTATGGGAACTTGCATTTTATTTGTGACCTTCTTTGTGTCTGTGTGTGTGTACATATATATATATATATGTGGATTTTTTGAGTCAAAGGGTACATATATATATATATAGTGATGGGAATATATATATAGGAATATATATGTATATATATGATACATATATATATGTATATACATATATATATATATATATTCCCATCACTTTTCTGACAAAATTCTAAAATCCTTAACAGAATAGTTGAACCAATTCATAGCTCCATGAAATCCCATATTCTTTCTACATTACATCATAACTGTGGAATATAACATGAGTCTCGACTCCTATCTCCTATCAAATGCAAAAGTCCCTAAAACAAAATGAGTGTGTTTTTGTTTTCTGAATCAAAGGGAGAAAAGTGGATTTGAAGCTATCTGCAACAGAGTAGGCTATGAAGGCTACGTTGGCTACCCAGTCACAGAGATTTCTTCCAATGCCCTCTTTTTCCCCCCTCCCACCTCCCCACAAACTGGGAACTTGTATCTAATCTTCTAACTGAAAACACTATCCTTGCATCACATGTATCACCCATGCCTCAATATGTGAGCCTTCGAAGGGAGAGTGCCCCTTTCTTAGTAGTTTGCATGAGTCATTCTGATTCCGTATCAGTGGGCATGGCTAACTAAGTAACAGAGAGTGGCAGCTGGAAGGGGTGAACCCAAGGCCTCTCTAACTTGCCTGGTAAGCCCAAAAAGCAACAGCTGGGTGCAAAAATAGAACCCCCTACAAAGCTTCCAAGCAATGAGCCCTGGCCAGGTGGGGCCTGAGTCAGTAATTGGTCACAGTGGAAATTAGAGCTGCTGTCCCCTAGGTGGCACAGTTTTAACTATCATGCTCCATTTTCTACCCAACCACCACACCCAGCAAAGATAGGAAACTTTTTTTTTAAATAGAGGAGAATCAAAGTGAGACATTTGTGAGTGCTGGTTTCTTCCTATTGGTGTCTTCCTTTCTCTGAATGTCTGGGTTTAGTGAACCTTCTCAGTGAGATAAAAAAAAAAGTCATGGCACATGGAGGTCAGTTGGAAGAACCCGGGATGTTTCACCTAGAGAAAGAAAGACCAAAATCCATATGGCAAGTCATCAAATGCTGAAGACTGGAGAACAATTTTAAGTATTTGAATGGTGGCCATTTAGAAGAGAGATTGCAGTTGTCATACTTGGTCCTGGGGGACAGAACTAGAGACAAATTCTGCCCAAAGTGGATTGGGCTACTTGGGGCATGAGTGATTTCCGTCCTGTGAAGGGTTTAAGGAAGTACTGCATGATCTCCAGTTGTGGATGCTGTAGAGGAAATCTGGTGCATGCCAGGGTTGGGTTAGATGACCCCTAAGGTTCCTTCCAATGCTGGTATTCTGGAATCCAGCAATGCTAAATTACATTCACACAGTGACTTTTACATTTCCAAGTGCCTTCATAGACATGTTTTTATTTGTTCCATGCAACAACCTTGTCAGCTTCTTACAGATAAAGAACCTGAGCCTTAGGGGTTGTGATTTTATCCCAAGGAGGCTAGAATAAAGTCTTTGGCATTCCTAGTCTGGAGGCCTTTTCACTTCCTGGTTCCATCTCCCTAGATACCAGTGGTTGGCCAGGTGTGTAGCCCAAAGAATCCCATAGCCTACAGGCCTGGTTTCTGTTATGTGGATGGGTAACAGAGACTGAGTTTCAGCAGATCTATGGGCAAAATATGAGATTCCCTTGGCATAAACAAAGAGATCTGTGAGCTTCTTAGGGTTGCATTCTTTTGAGCTTGGCAACACCCACTTGCTAAATTTTGTTTGTGTTCCTTTTTTAGCTTGGTAATGCAATTATCTGGGCACTATTTGAATTTTCCAAGCCTGTGCAGAAATAAATACAATTTACTATAGGCTGTACTCTTTTGGATTTTCTCCTAGTCACCCATTCTCATACCCTTTCCCACCCCCATTTGATTTCTTATTTATAAAGAATAATTATGAAATAAAATGAAAATAGAATGAAGTGGTTAATCATGAAATCCTTACAGCTGCCTGAATTCATTTTCTTCCTAATAAGCTGATGAATGGAAACTAGAATGAAAACATTGTGAGTAACAGTCTCTGGTCAGCAGGGACATTGGTTTAGGGAATGAACTGGGCATTCTGTGCAATTGAGCTACATAATTACCAAAGTCCTGAGTCACCTGTCATTGCTGGTGGGCAGGACCCTCTCTTATCCAAGCCTGGCACTTATGGTCCTGCTAATGGAGGGGGGGCCTAGTTACTCGATGAATATGATGTCATACCATCTAGAAACTTCATCTTGTGTTTGTGGGGCTGTGGAAAACCAAGAGTTAAACTTTTCTCTGCTCCCCATCCTAATCCTTAGAAAGGAAAATCGAATTTTAGTCTCCAAATTAGCTGGTGACAGTATGCAATCTGTCAGCTCTTTGCTGGTAGCAGAACAGCCTTCCTCAGTTTAAGAGGGAGGGGAAAATTGTGTCTGGCCTTCTTTTCTTTTAGTCATTCAGCACTCTAGTCAGGGGCAAGCAGCCTGCCTTCAGCTCACTGACATGCAATCAAACCTTCAAGGATGCTGCTTGCATTTAAAATGAAATTTAGATTAATAAATCCAAGAAGAAATTGGAACTAGGCTGGCTCAGGCACAAAAGAAAGGAGAGAAATGGTAGCCAGTGGAGAGTAGAGACTTCAAAGCAAAAGATTTGCATTCCTAGGAAGAATGCCAAGTATTCTACCACTCTGTTCACAGAAAGAGGAACCGGAAGCCACAAGGGCACTTCAGACTATAAGCTCCAAACTTTTTATGTCAAGGAATCGTTTTGGCACCTCATCGATCTCCTGAGGCATCTAGGTGGTGCAATGGCCTGGAGTCAAGAAGGCCTGTGTTCAAATCTAGACTCAGACACTTGCTAGCTATATGACTCTGGGCAAGTTGCTTAAACTCTGTTTGTTTCAGTTTCCCTATCTGTAAATGGGAATAATAACAGAATCTTCCTCCCAGGATTATCATGAGGATCAAATGGGATAATAATTGTAAATCTCTTGACATGTAGTAAGCGCTACATAAATGTTAACTATAATTATTTCAGTTCTCATTCTTCTCATATTCCATGGAGTTTGTTTCTTCATCAGCTCTCAAGCCTTGGCTGATTTATTCTCATTTTCTCCAGAAAGTAGCTAGTCACCTCTACTTCTTTTCTTACTAAAGGAATCTTCCATTTCTGACTTCCAAACACTCAGGTTTACCTCACTTTTTTGCTTCCCATCCCTAAAATAAAATTGCATCCCTGAAGGCTTTTATATGAGCTGTGAGCATCTTCTCTGGTACCAACTTGAGGCAAGAAGGATTTGGTTTATGCAAAAATGTGTTATACCAAGTCCCCCATGAAAACGTTATTGTGCCTCCAAGGGAAATCCATCAAATCTCTCCATTTAGGAAGGATTGCTGTGGCAAGGAGCAAATGAAATTAGGCAGAATTTTATGGTAGAGGAAAGGGGAATAATTTGATGGTTTTTTTCATTCCCATCCTCATGGCCAGGCTTTCAGAGACCACTTTTCATTGGTTCTCTACTGTTTCTTCTCTTCTTCCCTCCTCTGTTTCTAATTTGGGAGATCAAGTATCAAGGTTGTTAGAACTGTGCCTAAATTAAGAGTAAATATGGGCTTTTACTTAGCCAAGAACTTGCTTATGAGTCAAGTGCATGGGCATTGAAACATATTTCAACTGTTGAAAAGTGTTTCCTTTATGTCTTTTTCTTCCTTCCTTTCCTCCTTCTTTCCATCCTTTACCTCCTCCTTCCTTTTCCCATTTCCTTCCTTCTTTCCTTTCTTTCCTTATTTTCTTTTCTCCCTCCCTCCTTCCTTCATCCTTTCTTCCTTTTCTTCTTCCTTTCTTCTGTCCTCCCTTTATTCTTTCTTCCCTTACTTCCTTTCCTTTTCTCCCTCCCGACTTTCTCCGCTTCTTCCTTCCTTCTCTTCTGCCCTCTTTCCTTTCCTTGCCTCCCTCCTTCCTTCCTTTTCTTGCTTCCTTTCCTTCCCACCTTTTTCTTCTCCCCCCCACCAAATTCTCCAGCATGATTGGATGCTTGAGCTAGATCACTAAGTGACCCCTTAATAAATAAGGTGTGGCTATGTCTAAGTCCTTGAAAGGAATGGCCTAATAAAACATGAAAATATGCACAAGAACACATCATGTCCCTGACAATTCAGTCCCATGCTTATCAAAAAGCAATATATGTATGAAGAACATGAAAGAAACTGACTCCCCCCCAAATGGCTTAGTCACAAAAGCAGCCTCCACTAATGATTCATTATGCAGTCACATGGGACCCCATGTCCATCACTTGGACATGATGGAATAGCATTTTGCTTTAGACAAAATGAATAATTTCTCTTCTGTGACCAGGCTTCATCACTCATGTAACTGATTGAAGGGGGAAAGGGACAAAAACCTCAACAATCTTCCTTATAAGTTAACCCATTTAACAACTACAGACTGCCAGAACCTTTGCCACTAAATCTTGGGGGTTTTGCTTTTGTTTTGGGCTTTTCATCAATTGAATGTTTCTCTGGCATTTATAGATGGCTATAGTTTGTGTTCCTGGCTGGTTCTAGGAAAAATGGAAGATACTTGTACTCCATTCTTAACTCCACCTCTTAGAACCCTCTGCTTCCTTGAGAACTCAAATTAACCACCAAATTCTACACAAATTTCCTCCTGATCCATCCATCCATCCACTCATTCATTCATGTTTTCTCCTCCTATAGAATGTAAGCCTCTTAAGAGCAGGGATATTATGAATTTTTTTGTCTTTTCTATCTCTAGGGCCTAACATGGGGCTGGGCACATAGTGGGAACTTACTAAATTCTTTTTCTCCTTTTTTTAAAATAAAAATGTTCTTTTGATCTATTTTGTTTTTAAATCAGTCACATCCCTCTCCTCCAAACAACCATCCCTTAAACAAAATATAAAACAGGGAGGAAAAATCCTGTAAAACTCATACATCTAAAAGAAATCTGATATTATATTTAGTATTCAATACCCATATTTTTCCACCTCTGTAAAGAAGTAGGGCAAGGAAAGGAGGAGGGCTGGGTCATCACAATTTCAACATTCTGGTTCAGTTGGTTTGTTATAGTTTTTTTTTATTTACATTGTTACGGTAATTTTGTTTGTTGTTCTCCTGGTTCTTCTTATTTCACTTTGTGTAAGTTCATATCAGCCAGGTGATTTTTTTTACAATGAATTTTTATTGATATCTCTTGTGTACAGTGTGTAAGTGCTATGTGTGTTTTGCCCATGTAGAACATATATGTGTGTGTGTGTGTATGTATAAATATATATATATACATATACATATACATATACATATATATATCCCCATGGGTCTGTCTAGATGTGCCTGGCAGGGAGACAAGAAGAGATATTTATAGAATCTCTGCAACACCCCCCCCCCATCTTTTTCTAAGAGAGGCTTTGATTCCTGACAGGAGGCGAAGCACAAGTAGGGGCTGACCACTCTGCTAGAATTATATCTACCTGCTTCCTTAAATATTATTAGTCTAGGGGAAATATTTCTTAGACTCAAGCTGTGCTTCTCATCATTATCCCTTAATGGGGAAGGAGTGCCACAAGCTATATATCCAAGGCTTGATTTCCTTCCCACCAAATGCTAATCCCATAATGAACACATACCACATGGCAAATAAAACCATTTATCCAAACTGATAGTAAAACAGAAACCAGAGAAGGTATACATATGAGAATATACCAGAAAATATAGAGTGAATGAGTTGTCTGCTTGGGAGAGATACAAATAAGAGAGAGAGAGAGAGAGAGAGAGAGAGAGAGAGAGAGAGAGAGAGACTGACTCAAATCTTATCCAAGGAGATTTATCTTTTTTCCCCTTTATTTCATTTCTTTTTTTTAATTTATTTTTATTTTTAGTTTACAACACTCAGTTCCTGAGTTTCTAATTTTCTCCCCTCCCCTCTCCTCCCTCCTTCAAAGGGGATTTATTTGTCTCTAGTGTAGTAAGCTGGGGATAGGAACATGATCAAAGTTCCAGCTCCTATACATGACAGCTTCTTGCTAGAGACTTTCTCTCATTTCAGGAACTTGAAGAGGGTCTGGAACCATATATCTTCTCTTTCAAAGCTAGAAGTCAGAGGACTAGGACCTTTCTTTTTCTCAAGCTCTTGCCAACTCCACCCTCAGGCAGGCATGGAACATTAAATATTCCCCACAAATGAAGAGAGTCTTATGGAAATGAGCTTTGAGCCATAAGTTGTACCTGTTTTATATCATTTAAATTTCTCCCTGAATCATCATTCTTCTACCTTCCAGAGTGACATCTCTTATAAGTTTTTTAAAAGAAAAAAGAGAATAAGAAAAAACCCAGAAAAACTCATCAATACATTGAAAAAAATACGACATTATATGTAATATTCCACATCTGTGAAACCTTTCCCCACCTCCAGCTCTGCAGAGGAATTGGGAAAAATGTCTTTTTATACCTCTTCTTTGAAGTCAAGCTTTTCTTCATAATTTCACAACACTTATTTTTTTTAATTTATTTTTAGTTTTCAACATTCATTTCCACAAGATTTTGAGTTACAAATTTTCTCTCCATCTCTACCCCCCCACCCCAAGATGGCATGTATTCTGATTGCCCCTTTCCCCAGTCTGCCCTCCCTTCTATCGCCCCACTCTCCTTCCTCCCTTATCCTCTTTCCCCTTACTTTCTTGAAGGGCAAGATACATTTCTATACCCCATTGCTGTATATCTTATTTCCCAGTTGCATGTAAAAACAATTTTTAACATTCATTTTTAGAACTTTGGCTTCCAGATTCTCTCTCTGCTTCCCTCCTCATGACCCCTCCTTGAGAAGGCAAACAATTCAATATAGATTATACATATGTGCTTATGCAAAACACTTCCATAATAGTCATGTTGTGAAAGATGTTGTGATATTACCCTATGCAACATTTATTTTTGCAAGTTTCGTGGTGTTTGTTCTTCCTATTTACATAGTTTTTATCTTTGTGTATGTATATCCCTCATTCTCAAAAATGCCTCACTTGCAAGCCACCCTACATTTCTCCTCCCTTTTGTGACTAAACTCCTTCAAAAGGACAAACCAAGGAATCTCTATGGAATCAAGGACAACAGTGACAGCAATAAAGATCTTTCATGATATCTGTAATTCCTACGTGCTCTTAAATGACTGGGATCTAACCTCCCAGGTTTTTCAGTAAAACTTATTTTTAAAAGCCCATCTTTCGGTTAGAATAAGACTATTCAGAGAAATAGA
>JAQQSZ010013810.1:0-11670 GCA_028646595.1 Phalanger gymnotis
TTTTTTTATAGGTTTTTGGAGGGATTTGGTGGGGAGCTCACGCCAGTTACTGCTTTCTGGTCGCCATCTTGGCTCCGCCCCAAGAGTCCTCATTTTTAAATGAGGAAGTTGGACATGATGACCTGAAGGATCAAAAGCATCTTATGTCAGTCAGTTTTCCCCAAAGCAGTAACTCATCCTGCTTTCACACTCCACCCATAAGGGACTACAAAAATGATATCAGTCCATTGAGGTGAAGGAATGGTTAGTCTGAAACTCAGTAAACATTTATTAAGCATATATTATGCCACAAGTTCTGTGCTAAGCCCTGGGGATAAAAAGAAAGGCAAAAGACAGTCATTGTTCTCAAGGCACTCACTGTCCAGTGGGGAAGACAATAGACATAGACAGATAAATAGACAGACAGACAGACAGACAGACAGACAGGTAGATAGATAGATAGATAGATAGATAGATAGATAGATAGATAGATAGATAGATAGATAGATAGATAGATGGATAGATAGACAGACAGGTAGAGTGCCCTCTCCTTCAAAAAGTAATAAAGTTCCTAACCTCAACAACCTTACAGCATAACAGAGGAACACAAAATATGAAGGTGTAGAAATAGGGTCACCATATCTTGTTTAGCCATTCCCCAATTCATGGAGACTGAAGGGGGAAAGAAATGAGTAACATGACTGTGACATAGAAGTTATAGTCTTGCCCAATCACTCAGCAATTAAAAGAATAGGATTCAGAGCAACATCACCCCAAAGTTGGTAGACAAGAAATCTGGTTAGAAGGCATAGGAGGCTACAGAGACAGCTATGTAGAGTCAAGAGAGTAGCTTGAATAGAACTTGCTCAAGAAATAGTGCCTTGAGAAAAGTACTTTGGATATTATAAAAGAAAAAAAAGAATCAAAATTTCCTCATGCAAAAAAGAATCTGGCCAAATTCAGACATTATATAATTAATAACGTGTCCCTTCAGGTATCATAAATATAAGAATTCCATAACTAATTTAGGTCAACAATCATTCAATGACTTATTCCTGGATGTATACAAACACACTCACCTTTAATAATCTTAAAATAAGAATGAAGTATTGGTTGATTGGATCATCCACAATACCTATCATCTTATATCTCTCCTCTCCTCCTCAATGGCTAGACTTTTTTCTGAAAGTAGTTTATGCTTAAGTATATCTATTTCTCCTCTCTTTACTCTTTTCTAAATCTTCTGCAAACTACCTTCCAACCTCAACATTTCACTTGATATAAAATATAAAACAGAATATAAAAACACAAAAAGTAAAATAGAATCATAATACACAATCTCAGTCTACTTTCCCTAAGACAGTTAGTCTGAATTCACACTCTGCCCAGAAAAGGCTACGAATAGAGTAAAAAGCAAGTATCTCCCCTAAAGAATCAGAGGATTGACATGGATCATCATGATTCCTTTAGAATTCTCATGGATCTTTACATTGATCATAATTTTTAAGTCTTTCACAAATGATTATGGTTATAATATTGATTTTACTGTGTACAATGTTTTCTTGGTTTTACTTACTTTGAATCAGTTCATATGTCTTCCAGTTTTTTTTTTCTTTCCGAAACTGTTCCCTTTATGATTTCTTACAGCAAAATGGTATTCCATAACTATAAGATATCACATCTTATTCAGCCATTTACCAATTGACTGACATCTTTTTACTTTCTAATTCTTTGTCACCACAAAAAAAGAGCTGTTTCAAACATTTTTGTACCTAGAGGTCCTTCAATTTTTCCTCAGACCTACTAGAGATATGGCAAGTTATTTTTGGGTTAAAAGTTTACATTTCCAACATTAATTTCACTTCCACTCATACACCTTACTAACTCATTCTGGTGGGGTGAAGGAAATTAAGATAATTTTTTTTAACGACCAACTCTTCAAAACAATTTACTGAGGATATATCTTTAAGTTTAATGTATGTTATTAACATTTTCTCCATCATTTTAATAAATCTAGACAATAAAACAACAAATCAAGATGTGATTTGTGATTTTTTGAGGAGTAAATTATCACACTGAAAGTTTAATAATTGGCCCTAGTAATCCATTGGGGGGTAACACCAGCACAGTCCTAAAAATATGCCCCAATTTTCAGACTCTCACTCTACTACTGTTACACAGTAGCCTTTCATTTGAGTTTGTAATTTGTATCCAATAAAAATTCTGGTAGCTGTTATTTACCAACCTACACAATGTTATCCTTCTTTTCTCAATAAGTTCAGTACCTGGTCCATGGTCTTTTGTTCCAACTCTTGCTTTTATGCTAGAAGCTTTCACTACCTGGATTGATACTCTCTGAGAAATCTCAGGTTCCCAGTACTTCAAACTATTCAAAACCCATGACTTCTTTTCCCTTCCATCTCAGCTAGAAAGGTGGTTATATACCCTTCATTTTCCACCACATAGAAAAGTTTTATTTCCAAGTACAGGAACTCCAAATTTCCTTCATTTCAACTCAGACTTTTTGTTTTTCATCTTAGCCTTCAATCATCCATGTAACTCCTTTGTCATTGCAATGATCTAAAATGCCTCCATCCCTTAATTAGTCCACTCCTTCAAGCCATCCAAGCTGAACTAGTTACATTCACATCCCTTGCTTATTTCACCCCCTTGATAAAGCTATTCAACTCCTCACCATTCACTGCATTTAAGTTGGTCCTACGAATCACACAATCATGCCTTTCCAAATCTCAAACCTGGATTACTCCTATCATTTGCCTCCCACACTCCTATTCATGTGTTGAGAAATGGAGCTGGCCAAAGTCACTATATATACATACATATGTATAAATGTATATATGTATGTATATATGTATATATATGCAGACATATACAGACATATACATATATACATACATACATATTATATACAGATACATGCATAGATAGATAGATAGAAAGATAGATGTGCATCTATGTGTATGCTCGATATTTTTTCTCATGAAAATTAAAGTCTCTCTCCCTTAAAGTACACTTAAAAGAAACTGAGTGAAAGGGACTTGTATTCTGGATAAGATCGAAAGCTGCATGGAATATGTTCATAGATCACAGAAGTCTTAAAGAACCAGATATGTTTAAAGGGTGAACTCTTTTCTCTATGTTATTAATAAAAGGACTTCTACCTTAACTAATTATACTCAAGGGAAAGGTCAAAGAATGTGTGACTAATAAGGATGAGATCATAACCTTGGCTCCTCTGGGGACTTCAGGAAACATTTCTCCAGACGACATTGCCAGTATATTTTCACTCGTCTAATGCTCACCAAATAGTTCAGCAAATATAGTAGCTTCACATGATACAAGTTGAGCAGTTCTGTAGGAAGAGAAGAGAAGGCAGGTGAGGGGGAATGAGTGAATCTTGCCCTCATCAGATTTGATTTCAAGAGGGAATACCATACATACTCAGTTGGGTATCTTATCCCACAGGAAAGAAGGAGGAAGGAGATAAAAAAGGGGGGATGACGGAAGGGAGGGTAGATGTGGATGAAGTTAATCAAAAACAATCACTTTTGAAAAGGGCCAGGGTTAAGGTAGAAAATTCAATAAAGGGGGACAGGTTAGGAAGGAGCAAAATATAGTTAGTCTTTCACCCCATGAGTATTGTGGAAGGGTTATACATAATGATATGCATGTGGCCCATGTTGAATTGCTTGACTTCTTAGGGAGGGTGGGTGGGAAGGGAAGACGGGAGGGAATTTGGAACTCAAACTTTTAAAAACAGATGTTCAAAAAAAAGTTTTTGCATCCTACTAGAAAATAAGGCAATGGGTCATAGAAATTTATCTTGCCCTACCAGAAAGGAAGGGAAGGGGATGGGAGGGGAATTGGGTGACAGAAAGGAGGGCTAACTGAGGAACTGGGTAAAAAAAAATAAAAAAATAAAGAGTCATTGTGTCATGGCACATTGAATTAAGGAAAACTGCAACTTAAATCCTCCCTTTAGAATACAGTAAGTGTGTAACTGATGACTAGTCATTTCACTTAGGTGAGTTCATGGTGTCTGGCTTGGCACTGAGAGATAGGATCATTGGCTTGTTGTTATCCTCAAAAATTGAGATAAAGAATGACTATTAATAGTTCATTAAGTTTTATAACAATGTTCTGATCATTTCATCTTTGTCTTTCTTCTATTTTCATGTATAACTAAAAATAAACCTAGGTAACAATGTGAGCTTAAAGATTTATGTCAAAACAGGTATAATAAACAGGTCACAAGACTCTCTGGTTAATCCAAAGATCCTGAATACAGAATGAGATAGATTTTTATTTATTAAAAACAACTAATCAAATCAGACCAACTTAAAGAAAACAATTACCAGGGTACAAACCATGATACAAAATTAAGTAACCTGATCTATAATTAGAGGAAAGATTAGGGACTTTCCAAGTTGGAAGTGGGGGAGAGAATGAACAGATGCAGTCCCCTGAAATCAGAAAAAGAGATGCTCCACTCCCCCCATGTGACTATACCTAATCGAAGGAACAGGAAAACAATTACTGACTGAACAGTAAGGGCCAGTTTTCAATTAAGACATAGAGGTTGCTTGAGATGTATAATTGTGAGAAAACTCCTTGCATCAATCTTCAGATCTGACAGGATTTCTACTCAACATAGTCTAGGTCTTTAGGTAAGGATATCTAAGTAACAGGCAGAGGTGGTCCAGCTTCCCAGTCACACAGAGCTAGGTTTAAAACATGCAGTAAAGTTTTCTCATGATTCCTACAACTGAATAAAATTTTCTCACTATAAGTTGACTAGATCCACAATTGAATAGAAAGGAAACTGAGCTAGCTCTGGAATTCAATCACAAGATGAAGTCAGTGTCATTCAATTAATTCCAACACTATACTGATGACCATTGAAAATGGTTTTGTCTTTGCAAGTGAGGGTCACAGGTTAGAGTTTGAGCATCTGATCAGGAAGGAGAAACTTTAGCTACAGATATATATTCCCATAGAAATGGGAGTAAAGACAGCCTCCCTGCTTGGCCCACTCTTGTCACATACTGAGGATTTGAGTCATGACAGATTTCATCCTCACTCTCAAGTCTTCTCAAGGGGAAAAACCTTCAGTTTCTTCAACCCATCTCAAAATATAACATGGATTCAAATCCCTTACCATTCTTGTTACTTTCCTTGGGATGCTCATTGGACTACCCATTTTCTTGTTGAATCACAACAGCAGGAACTGAATGCAATACTTTGCCTACCATCAGTAAATTACAGTCACATTCTCCTTACTATGTCTTCCTTTGGAAATGGAAACTCTTAATGTAGCCCAAGATTCAGTTTGCTTATTGGGCTGACACATGATAATTTTGATTTATATTCTGGTTCCAGATTCATTTAAATATGAAAAGAAGTCAGTTATTATCTTCTTCAACATATGTATCTTAGGCAATAGACACTTATGAAGCACCTACCGTGTGCCAGGAACTCTGCTAAATGGTAGGGATAAAAAAAGAGGATAAAGATAGTCTCTGTTCTCAAGGACAGCACAACTTAATGGGAGAGACAGCAAGCAAACTAATATGTACAAGTAAGCTATAGATACAAGAAATAATTTATGTGACTAAAATTATCTATAACTTTTATAAGAATGGCTAGCATTTCTGTAGTACTTTGAAGTTTAATAAGAACTTTAGGAATATTACCTCGTCTGATCTTCATAACAACCCTGGGAAGTGGTTTGCAATCATGTTGGACTCTTTGTGACCCCATTTGGGGTTTTGTTGGCAAAGATACTAGAGTGGTTTGCTATTTTCTTCTTCAGCTCATTTGGCAGATGAGGAAACTAAGGCAGACATCATTAAGTGACTTGCCCAGGCTCGCAAATCCAGTAAGTGTCTGAGACTGAATTTGAATTCAGGGCCTCCTGACTCTAGGCCTGGTATTCTATACACTGTGCCAATTAGCTGCCCAAGTATGTTAGAATATAAGGTTTTCCAAAGTCTTAGGATATTTCTGCTTTTTCTTTCTATCTCTAGTACTCAGATAAATCTCTGGCAAATTATAATTTCTTAATAAATACACTTGCCTTCTATGGAGGTTGAGGAAAGCATAAGATAAATATTAATTCATTAGGGAAAAGATAGTCATTGTTCTTTCTAAAATAAGACTTTTACATTATGCCTTGTGGAGTAATTTGTTCCTATATCTTATAAATTAAAGTGAGTAAAGTATGAGAAGGAATAGATTGGAGCTGATTCTTCTTTGCCTCTGGGAGCAAATCTGGCTCAAGGCATTGCATAGAGTAGAAATGTGGCTTCCCATTCCATTTGTCCTGATTTTGGGACCACATAACACACACATTTTCATGTGTCAACATATGCAACGTGTTTAAAGAGCTACTATATTGATCTGTGACTGTGGATTTGTGCAGCTATCAGGAGCAAGGCTGGAGTCATTTTCTCTTAGACCTTGTTACCAGGCCTTTCATTGTGAGGAACTGTAGTAGGAAGGCCGAATTTATGATCTCAAAAAGGATTATATATATATTTATATATATATATATATATATATAAATGTAAAATATATATATATACATATATATATGTGGGTGTGGGTGTGGGTGTGTATATATATATACATATATATGTGGGTGTGGGTGTGGGTGTGTATATATATATATTTATGTATATATATGTATATATATGTGTATATATATATGTGTGTATATATATATATATATGAATGGTTCGAAATCATTGGGCATATAGAATTCTCTAAGTAGATAGCATCAAAACATTTATTTAGGCCCCACAGTGACAGATTTACAAACCAGCCTCTCCATTGCAATATTGTGATCACAAGCCTCCAGGCCCAATAAGCCCGCCTCACAAGAGTAGACAGGAGGCCACATAAAAACAAGATGGTATAAATCATATTCACTCGCCTCAAGTCCTTGGTCGAATTCCTAGGTCCACACGGGTTGGCTTCTGCTATGGCTTCAGCTGTAGCTGTCTCTTAGCTGGCCTCTCCTAGCAGCTGAGCTTCTGGCCAAGCCCCGCCTCAAAGACCAGAGACCAACTGGTTCCCGAGTTGGCTCATCTTAAGTCATCAGCTTACACCCACACAGGTTTCACACCTGGTAGGGCTTTGGGCCTGGGGCTTAGCACTTAACATCTGAAAGTACTTACAAGGTAAACAAAAGCCAATCTCCTCATGGGCTAAGGAGCCCATTTTGCCTTAAAGACACAGGAACTTCCAATTTGAGAAGAAGTAACACAGAAATCAATGTTGAAAAAGATTTCTTACCACATCATATTATATACACATATGTACATATTTACCTATATTGCACATGTTACAACATTTGTTGTTATTATTGTTCAACCTCTTTGTGGTCATGTCCATGTGTGCATGACCCCTTTTTGTGGTTTTCTTGGCAAAGATACTGGAGCTTTTCTGCCATTTCCTTCTTCATCTCATTTTACAGATGAGGAAACTAAATCAAACAGAGTTAGAGGGTCACACATCTAGCAATTGTCTGAGGCCAGATTTGAACTCATCTTCCTGACTCCAAGCCTGGTTCTCTATCCACTTTGCCGCCTAGCTGTTCCATGTGTAAAAAACATATGTTCATATATGTTATCTCTCTCTCTCTCTCTCTCTCTCTCTCTCTCTCTCTATCTATCTATCTGTCTATCTATCTATATATATATGTATATATATGTATATGTATATACGTATATATATGTATATATATGTATATGTATATATGTGTATATATATATTCATGCCAACATACATTTTGTGGGTAGGAGGAGAATTTGAGGGCACACAGTTCAAGAATACCCATTATGGAAATTAGCCAAATTCTCCCTTGATTTACTTACTTGATTCTATAAAGCTGGTGGTATATTCTGCTCTGAGATCAGGGCTTTTTGTGAGGGAAGTGTCTTATCAGCTTAAAATAATATATTAATTCGAGTTCTCCTTCAATTAGGCAGTTTGTTGGCATAGGGCACTGAGACCTGGATTTGGGTTTAGGAAAACATGGATTTATATCCTGGCTCAGATCCTTATTAGCTATGAAGATCTCAACAAGACATTTAATATTTTTTTTTAATCCTCACTTTGCTCATCTCCAAAACAGGGGTATGATGCATTCTTAAGAATGAAATGAGATGATATAGTTAAGTCACTATATACATGCTAGGTTTTATTATTAATATTAGTACTGCTAATTCTCTCAATAAATATTTATTAAATCTTTGTTGTAGGGAAGCATTGAGGTAGAGTATATGAGTGACAGAAAGTTTTAAAGGCTGTTTGATTTGGGAGCCTGAAATGCCAGGCCCTGTCACAGATGATCACACTTTCTGCCCTTGTTACCTCACACAGGCCCCTGCCTGATATAATTTCTGGCAATCCATAATCACCAGAGGAACCTGTTTGTTGATAGGAGCAGAACTCTGGGAGCTCCTTCACCCCCCCACCCAACCCCAACCTCTCTCTCAGGATCTTGTGGTCTTCTCATAACTTGTGAAATTAGTCAAATCTGAGGAGATGGGAAGTGTCTTTGGAAGTATATTGTCAAGCAAATTTTCTCCTTATTACTGGAGACCCAGGTGCAGAGCTCCAGAGTAAGGCAGGCTTCTGTAACAAATTCCTTCTCTGACTCAGGTTCCTCTGTCTGGCTACAGATTAAGGGTCAGGGAAGCTGATCTCACCCCCACCTTCCCCCCACCCCTGACAGAAATACTAAGAATGAACTTTTAAATTCTAAGTTTTAGTCCTTAGAAATATATCTTAATTCTTCCAGCCAATCTAAATATTTGGACGAAATAATTTATGATGGAATTTAAGAGGGATAAATATGAAAGTTCACATTTAGGTTTTAAAAAAGTAATCTTCCCAAGCACATGATAGAAAAACCATGGTTAGATAGACAAATGTCAGGTGGTGCAAATCAGGAGATTTTAATGAAGCACAAGCTAAAAATGAGTCAGAGTCACACAGGTAGTGAGTGCCTGGGGATGTATTTGAACTCAGGGAGATGAATCTGACTCCAAAACCATTGCTGAATCTACTGTAGCCACTATACATACCCCTTGTGGGCACGGTGATGAGCCAGATATTTTCTAGGTATATTTTCCACCACTAAATTTTCCAAGTTGTTTAAATCCTTTAAATGAGCATACAATTCAAGAAAAATGAGATTTAATTCTTGACCTATGTCCCTTCAGGGTAAAATTACTCACATGATGAGGTAGATCATACTCTTGCATTGGAAGCACAGTCCCTACTCATTGAATTCAAATAGCCCTGCATTTTCCAGAAAGCCACCCTCCTCCTGACAACATGGTCTCTATCCAGCTAAAGATGAGTTTGAGTTGGCCTAGAGAACAGTGTTCTCATTTCTCTTATCCTCATGAAAGGAAAGATATGTCTGCTGTCATTTTCATCTGACTATGATCTCAGATCCAATGTACAAAACTTAGATGGTATGAAGTGTCCAGATCCACTTTAAACTTAACATTGTATTAAATACTGAGCATTATGAGTTTTACTTGAATCTTCAGATTCTTCTTCTCACTTTAGTAAAGACCACCAGTACTTCCTGGTCAATATTCTATGTAAACACTGCCAGAACTTCCTGGTCTATACTCTGTGTAACTACTATCACCCCTTCCTAGCCTTCTAATTTGCTCTAGAAAATATCACCAAAGACCCTCATTTGCTGCCCAGTATCAACCTGGGATATTCTCTCTTCAATAACTGCCATGATGGTGACTCTAGTTCTGAACTACTTGAGCTGGCTGTTGGGACTGGTCAGACCTTTCCCAATTACAGTTGTGAGAGACCACACAAGTCAGTGGTTGTCCTCAGGGGAGCCGCTGCTCTACTTTCCATAGTGATGGACAGCACCCTAGGCTCTCTAAGGTCACACAGGCATTTCCTACAAGTATGGACTGGAGCCCAATTCAAATCTTCCTTATTATTTAGGTAGGTCAGTGGACAGTGTTATAGGCCTACAGTCATGAAGATCTGAGTTCAAATTTGACCTGAGACCCTTACTAGCTCAATGATCCTGAGAAAGTCACTTAACCTCTATTTGCCTCAGTTTGCTAAACTATAAAATGAGGATGACAATAGCACCTACCTCCCAGGCTTGTTATAAAAATCAAATGATATAACACTTGTAAAGCCCTTAGTACAATGTCTGACACACAGTAGCAGCTTAAAATCTGCTAAATAAAATGATAGTTAATTCTGCTTTTATAGATCAGAAATGCCAAACTCTAATTATAACAGAAGGCTAGTCTCCCATAAACATCTTTCCTGGCCTGTCAATCCAGGCCAAGTTAATCCCCACATTGATTCAGAAAACCACATATTAACAGTATTGATGTTCTATTGTAGTTTTATTTCATTAAATATTTAGCCATTAAATAAAGTTTCCCAAACAGGTCAGTTAAACCATCTGAGGCCCTTAGGAGCAGAGCAGATCAATTACCGTACTCGGACATGGGAAGGGATAAATCTCAATCCTCCCTTCCACACTTGCTGTGTGACCCAGGGCAATTCACTAAACCTGTCTCAGAGCTTCAGTTTTCTTGGCTGTAAAGGGGAATAATAACAGGCCTTCCCTCTCAGGGATACTGAGGGCATCAGCTGAGATAACATAAGCAAGGTGCTTTGTAAGACTTAAAATACTATATAAATGCTGTCTATTATTGTCCTTCATTTGAATTTTTTGGGTATTTGCAGTCATTGGAGGAATTGGCCCATGCCAATGTGTCAGTGTATGTTTCAGGGAAGCAACCGAGCCCATTCTTGCCTATATCCTCCCTTTCTTAATCTTAAATCTTAAGTTAAGTTGCAACATTATGTTTTACAAAGCACTTCTGTTGTCTCAGCTTTCCACTGTATCTTCAAAAATACATAGAAAAGCTCCTTAAGCTAGTGAGGCACGAACTCCACTGAGACCTACCCAACAGAAAGGACTTTGACAGACTACTAGCAAGAGACTGAGTAAATATTTGAAGTGGGACTTGGACCTAAGACTTCTTAGCTCTGAGTCCATCTCTTCATCACTCCAAGATATCTCATTTCATTTCATTTCAGGATATTTCATTATTCATGGCTTTATTGGAGGCTAAAACCTCAGAAACATTAATATTAGTATTAATAATAATAATATAATAATATCAGCAGTAACGTACTATTGCTATCCTCATTTTGCAGATGACAGAACTGAGAAAGAGAAAGGTTAAGTGTCACAAAGAGGCCAGGGTCACAAAACTAACACGTGTTTGCAATTGAATTTGAACAGGCGTCTCCCTGACTTCACTCTCAATATTCCACTCACCGTACTCTACCAAGTTGTCTCCTGATTCTAAATGAAAGAAATACACTCAAGCCGAGCTTTCTAAAACATAATACTATTTTTTCAGTCCCATCCACCAATTTTGCAAAATATTTTTTTTTCTTTTTTTAAAAATTTATTTTTAATATATTTAGTTTTCAGCATTGATTTTTACAGGCATTTGAACTACAAATTTTCTCCCCATTTCCACCACCCCCCACTCCAAGATGGCGTACACTCTGGTTGCCCTGTTCCCCAGTCTGCCCTTTCCTCCATCACTCCATTCCCCTCCCATCCCCCTTTCCCTTCCTTTCTTG
>JAQQSZ010013811.1:0-11670 GCA_028646595.1 Phalanger gymnotis
AATGGGGAGAAAAATCTGTAATTCAAACGCATGTGAAAATTAATGCTGAAAACTAAAGATGTAAATAAAAAAAAAATAAAAAAAAATAAAAAAAAAATAAAATGAAAAAAAAACCATCAGGGGTGACTTAAACACAAAAAAAAAAACATATTTACACAGTCTTAAGTTTTATAAGAGTAATTTCCTCAAAATAGCTTACATTTTATCCCCATTTTACTAAAAAAGGAGACTGAAACACTGAGAAGTTACGACTTATCCAAGATTACACAGCTGAGTATCTAAAACAAGCTTTGACCCTGTTTCCTGACTCCCAAGTCCATTATTCTTTCCACTACACCATTATGCCTCTAACATAAACGCACTCTTCAAATAAGTGATGAAAAGCAAATAATCTCTTTTGTTTATGTAAAATGGTTTTGAAAAGCAAATAATCTTTTTTTCTAAGTAAAATGCTCTAATTCTAAAGGTCTGGATTTTTGAAGAGTAGATTTTCTTTTAGCAAGGCTCATCCATGAATAAAATTATTCTTAAGCCCAAAATAACTACATTTCCAAGGTACAGTTTCTACTGCTTCCTTCCTTCAAATACATTAGCTTGTAATTCATAAACATCTCAGAAACCCAAAGAAAAAAATACTTACAAAGCAAACCCCCAAAATTCCTTACTGCTCTCCTCTGAGATCCGTACAAACATACCTCTCCTTTCTATCACTCTATCAGCACCATGAGGTTCAGGGCAAACAGCCCATTCAGTATGCTTGATGAACTCTTGCTGCCCCTCTACTTTTCTCAAACCATCTTTAGATAAATAAAACAAGAGGTAAAGACACCTACAACTTTAAAGTTTTTAAAGTAATAAGGTTAACTTACTCTCTTTATACACATGACATACTGTAAGTTCATGAGAACAGGGGCCTTATCTCCTTCCGGTTTGCATACTTTCCTAATCACTCCACCTCCTACTTCTCACCAGTTCCTATCATAGTGCTTTGTATATATTAAGTGCATAATAAATGTCTGTTAAAATGAATATATCCAAGATTAGAAAGGATATTGAGGCCATCCAAGTACACAACCAGCTTACCCTACAAATTTGGTCTGTGTGCACACAGACCAAAGTGTATCCTCTACAGTGACAAAAGTCAAATTTACACGTTGATGGTACATAACCACAATATCTTCAGCCTGTTCAATTTGCTTTAATGCCATATGATATGTATAGTAGCATATCCCTGGGGTATAATAATACATTCAATACTATTATGCTGTATGTCTTGTGATTTAAAGAAAACCAATACTACCAATAAAAATGATCCTTCTGATTTCGATTTCTTGACTTACTCCTTAAGTCCTACACTTGAATAACATAAAAGTTTTGCCAATAAACTAACCATACATCCGTACTCCATCCCACCTTTAGATGAAAAAAATATATATATTTTATAAGCTGACTGGTTCTAGAGATGCTTTTCAGATAGCAGTAAACTAAAGAAATACAATACTAGAGCTATAGGCTGAATTTATTATTTTTCCTAAATCAAGAAAATCTAATTTCTCTTAGGCCTGACCTTATTTTTTGGAAGTTCTGGACCTATGAATCCTTTCTAACTTCTGACCAAATTAACATACGGTTATTTCTAAGACTATAATCAGCAAGAGGCCTAATACAATATTCCTGAAAAGTGGCATTTGACTACATAAAAATCAGTCAGGGAACATATCTCCAACCTTTTCTGAAATAAGGAACAGAACACTTGTTAAAATAAGTGATAGATGGTTAGAGGTACCCTAGATTACAAAAGGGCACTAGGATAGAAAGGTGCAAACCATGCAAACTTCATCCACTTACACATAGTCATGGGATAAGCTATAAACCACTCATTTAGAGTTAACTGATAGCAATTTGTGGTTTCACCTATTAGGGACCGAAAGGTAAATGAATCCAGAGAATCAACTCATACAAAGCATAAATTTTTTTTCAGCCAATTAATCAACAAGTATTTATTAAACATCTTCTACTTGTCAGATTTTCTGTGAGGACCTGAGAATAGAAGTACAAATAATCAAAGAATAAGAGCAAAACAAATCTCTTGTGTAAGAACCATGGGGTAGCTCATGAGGTGCAAGGGAAAAGGAATGAGGGCTTTAATCTGAAATGACAAGAGAGAAGTGATATAAATAGGATATGTAGAATAATATAGATAGAATGCATAGATTTTTAGAATAATGAAGCATTTCTTCTGAAATAATCATTTTCATGATGACAGACAGGTTAGGTTTGTTTTGTTTTGTTTTTTTTGAGTAAGGCAGAAGGGTAGCCTATATAGTTGTGGGTGTTTAGCACATATTCAGTAGACATTCAATTGATTTAAAGGAACTCCTCTACTTAGCTGCCAAAATAATCTTCCTAAAGCTCAAGCCTCTATCATTCCTTTGCTCTATCTATCTATATCTTCCAGAAGCTTTCTATGGCCTCTAGAAAAATAATACTCAGAATTTGTACAGTGCTATATGGTTTACAAAGCCCTATGTTATCTAATTTGATCCCCACAACAGCCCTGGCAGCTAGGTGCTTTTATTATCCCCATCTGATAGGAAGTGAGAGAGTTTAAGTGATCTTCTCAAGGTCACGCAGCTAGCAAGTTTCTAAGGCAGGCTTACAAAGCACAATTTTTACACAAGTGAAATCCAATAATACAGCTAATTAGGGTTTCCCTCCCCCAACTTCTGGAAAAAAAATGAAAAATAATTCAAATAAAGGTCTTCTGCATTAATACTTAACTGTCCTCTAGAGTGTGTGTATATATGTGTGTTCACACATGTGTGTGTGTGTGTAGCCCAATTCTGATGACAACTTTAGACTTTCACATCCAAGTGCTGGAGGTGGCTGCCTTACACAGCGACTTTCTCAACAGAGATTCCATCAGGCACCAAATCTTCCACAAATACACACACACAGCATTTAGAATAAAAGGGCTTCCATCTCATGCCTGAACAAGAACACTTTCTATAACATTCCCAGAAAAGTGGTCATCAAAACCACCAGATTATCCATTCCACTTCTGGAAAACCTTAATTATGGGGAAGTTTCTCCTTCCATTAAGCCTGGACCTACTCTTGCAATTTTCAACTAGATCTTGGTATCTTAGAAAGGGATTCCACGGACTTGGATAAAAATCAGGGGGTAGTGAAAGAGTGCTGGATTTAAAATCAGAGGATCAAATCTGACACATTCTAAATGTGTGACCTTTGGACGAGCTATTCTACTTCTCTTGGGCCTCAGCTTCCTTGTCTGTAAAATGAAGCAGTTAATCTCTAAGATCCCTAAATCTTAAAACTTATAGTTCTGCCTGCTGGGGCCAAGGAGAGCACTCTAATCCGATGTCATTTGAACTCTTGCCTTCTGAAAGAAGCCTTTCCCCACTCTTCATCTTTCTCTCCCATTGCTAGTGCCTTCAATCTGGAATTACCTCTGGCATGCAGGTTGTCACAAAAGGCTTAGGGCAGTTTTAAGCTCTTAATAGTATTAAGATAATACCGTACAAATAGCATCAAGTCTATGTCCAATTATACTGAAACTAACCTTCAAACGTACATACCGCGCTTTTATGTCGTGTCTGAAATGCACTTGAAGGCCAACTGCAATTAGTCTTAATAGTACTGGGAGTTTGAAACAGCCCTAAGCCTTCTTGGGACACTCTATACACGCTATATATCTTATATAGAGAGCTTTGTTTGAAAACTGTGCCTTTGCATTAGAATGTGAGTTCCTTGAGGGCAGGGACCATATGTTTGCGGGGAGGGGTGACCTTGTTGGTCTTTCTCTGTATCCCCAGGGCTTAGCGCAGTGCTGGACACATAGCAAAAGTTTAATAAATGCTTGCTGATTGAGCTATTCCATACAACAGCTCTTCACAAATTTGAAAAGTGAAATCATCAACTGAAGCTCCTAGGGCACGGTCTCCAGTCCAGAAGCATCTTCCTCTTGCCCACCTGGCCGCCCTCCTCTTGTCCATGGCCCTTTTTCCAATGGGGCACCCAAAAGGGGACCCAATACAAGAGACATGGGTTTGACCAAGCAGCAGAAAACAGTTATTAGCTGCTGTCACTCCGTGTGTCACTGTGAGTCTGTAAATGCAACCAAAGAACAAAGTCACGTCCGTTTCTCTAAGCTGAGACCTAATTGAGTAACGTGGCTGACAGCCCCTGGAATGAGGACTGCCTCCGCTCGAACCCTCCGGCCCGAATACCCTGAGGACCAGGGCCCAGCAAAACCCCCGGAGCCTGGAGAAGGAGGATAAGGACAGGGACGAAAAGGGGCGTGGCACTTACCTAAGAACGGAGAGGGCCCGGGGCCCTCAGCGCCGAATCATCTCTCACTCGTATCTAGCCGTTGCAAAAAGCTGCAACTGACCAGACGCGACCGGCGCAACTGACTCTTCTCTTCCCCAGACTCGGCAGCTATGGCAACTTGAACTAGCCGCCCAGCCGTGGAGGCTGCAGCGGACCCCCCGCAGCCGCCCCGTGGCCTTCTGGGAGATGTAGTCCATGTGCCTGGAGACGGCGGACGGACCAACCACGGAGAGAACGCGAGGAGAGAAAATGGACTGCAAGTCCCAGGAAGGGTTGCGGGGGAGCCGCCCGGTGGCTTTCCCGGAAGAAGCCTGTACCCACCGTCCCAGGACCTAGAAAGGCGTCTGGCAGCTGCCAGTGCTGCGCCTCTTCCCTTTCCCCTTCTCTCTTCTTATAATTTGGTTTAAAGGGCCAGTAGCCTGAGAGAGGTACTTATCTGGAGTAACGTCGACAAGTGTTGCAGGTTTCTCATGTTTTTATACTCGTGTTAATTGAGGACCTGGCGTCCAACAGGGATGGATATGGACACACGATATTCGGTCCCTTAGATCCAGCAAAAACTCTAATGGCTGTGAACCCGCGATAAGTCTGACGGCTGCAAATTCACTGCATTTTCTACTAATACCAAATTACTTCTTTAATGACCCCCGATTGCCCGCAGGATAAAATACAAATCATTCTGTTTGGTCTTTCAAGTCCGGCACAATCTAAAATAATCCCACCTATCTTTCCAGACTTGCTTAAGTGTTACTTTCCCTCGTGCACTCTCCTATTTCAACCAAACAGACCTTCTTCCGGTTCCCCATCTATGACATTCCAGCTCCCACCCCACCCCCACCGCCGCCCCCGTGTCTTTGCACAAGCAGCTGCCATTGTGCAGAAATAGCTGGAATGCTCACCTTCCACACCTCGACCTCTTGAAGATGCAGCTCCCTTAAAATTTCAGATCAAACTTACACGAAGTGATACAAAGTGAAGTGAGCAGAACCAGGAGAACATCATACACAGTAACAGCAGTATTGTACAAGAATCAACTCTGAATGGCTTAGCTATGCTCATCAATACAATGATCCGAGACAATTCCTAAGGACTCATGATGAAAAATGCTGTCCGCCTCCAGAGAAAGAACTGATGGAGTCTGAAGGCAAATCGAAGTATATTATTTTTCATTTTTTTCATGATCTTTCCCCACTTTAGGTCTTTGTCTTATTTCACAGCGTGATTAATATAGAAGTGTTCTGCATGATTGGACATGTATAATTTACAACAAATTGCTTACTGTCTCAGCGAGGGGGAGGTAAGAGAGGGAGAAAATTTGGAACTAGATTTCTTTTTTAAATGACTGTTAAAAATTGTCATTAGATGTAATTGGGGAAAAAATAAAATATTTTTAAAAGTTTCAGCTCAAGTTTAGTGTTCCAGAAGTCTTTCCTGATAATTGAGGACTGCAATCATCTCATTTCCCTCAGTTGTTATTGCCACTCTTGAATCAGTGAGCCGTTAATAAACACGTGGGGACATAAAGAAATTTGCCATATGTACTTACCTGTGAACATGTATAATTATAATAGCTAGCATTTCTGTAGCACATTAACGTTTGCAAACAACTAATCAAATATCTCATTTTATCCTCACAACATCCTGGAGGTGGGTGCTATTTTTATCCCCTTTTTATACATGAGGAAAGTAAGGCAGACCAAAATTAAGTGACTTGCCTGGCTGCAGAGCTATCCAGTGTCTGAGGCTGGCTGAACTGAGATCTTCCTCACCGGAGATACAGCTGCCTCTATCCTCAACTACCTTGGAGATATTTCTATGGCAGGGTGATGAGCTGCAAGGGGAATGTGCGAATCAGAGTATGGGGATTTGATTCAAACATACAAGAGTAAGCACACAAAATAGAGGTTAGAGAGATAGACTAGAATAGGGGTAGCTTCCCTAGCTGCAGTTTCAGAGCCACTGGATTTCACTAGTGCCCTAACTCAAATTAGAACAGCTGAGGCCTAGAGGATGACATTGGCGATGAACTTATCTTTACAGGTAACTCATGCTGACAGGTTCGGTCTAGCTGACCCAGTAGATGTTTATTCCTTTTTATTAAAGTATTATTTACTTATTAGAGTATTCTTTAAGATTACATTTAAATCTTCTGTTTTAAATCATACTAATGCTGACTATAACTGTTCCCTGTAGTATGTTTCATTATTTCTGAAGGAGAAAGGGCAAGAGGTTCACCAGAAGAAGTGCAGACAGAACACACTTTTAAGATTAATCTGCATTAACATTTTCTCCATCACTCCCAAGACTAGACAATCCACAAAATAAGAAACTAAAGTTTGATTCGCAGCATTTGCTGGCTTCAGAGATGAAACTGCTCACTAAAAATCTAAAAATTGGCTCCCCCAAGGGTTAGGAGAGGAGGAGATAAGAGGACTGACAGAATATGTGACTGATAAGAGAGATAAGGAGAATGAACTTTCACTCTCAGAATGTCAGAGTGAAAGAATTTCTTCACTCCTATCTGGCCTGAGGGCTCCTGAGTGAAATGAGAGACTAATTTATGGATTATTATATTTTATAAAATTTCTAAAACATAGCAAACTTGAATTCAGGGTTTCACTTAATGGAAGTCTGAGACATGAGGAAGCAAATTTAAGTGGTAGAAGAAGGCTAACTGAATAAAGGGGAAATTTCTAGGTTTCCCCAAATATATGTAAAAGAGATCCCTATTTTATGTAAAAATGTGAGGCCTGGAGTCAGGAAGAACTGACTTCAAATCAGGCCTCAGATACTTTCTTGTTTGCTGACCCTGGGCAAATCATTTAAACTCCCTCTGCCTTAGATTCCTCAGCTGTAAAATGGGGATAATAATAGCACCTACCTTTTATGGTTGTTAAAGACATAAAATGAGATATTTGTAAATTGCTTAGCATAATGCCTGGTACATAGTAGGTTCTATATAAATACTAGATATTAATATTATTATGTATAAGCTTACAAAGCACAATGTGAGTACAGCTATTTGAGAGCCTTTGTTTCATGCTATAAAAAATTCAAGAGGCAAAGCACCACAAGAATCCCTAAATAGATATAGAAACACCTAGAGTTTTCAAATAACCTGGGTCTCCCTCACTAACCCCACAAAATGAAATGAAATTGGGCTTTATCTTCCAGGTAAGAAACTGTAGTGGGCTGGGCCCAACTCAGTCTATTCACGTAGCCTGAGTTTATGTTTGATACTGGAACAAAGTGAGCAGTCATAGGTCATTCAACTGTTAACAAAAGAGCCATAAAAGAGAAAGATATTCAACAAGTATAGGCTTTATGAAAGTGAACACTTAAATTCAAGAACTCTTAAACTTGGGATTACTCATTTTGCACAAAACTGAGACTCTCCAATCAAGTCAGCTGGGAAAACACATTCTGCTTCTGTCATGTGCTTCTATTGAAAATTTCACAGTAACCCAGTTTCTATCCTCTATTAAATTGAGAAAGCCTACTCTCAAGATCTCTCCTTTCTGGCTATATATAAACTCAGGTCTATTATTGCCATGTGTTTGAGCTGCAAGTTGCCATCAATTCTCCTAGAGCTGTGCAAAGGAGAAATACCTTTCTCTTCATCCCTAATTGCTATACTAAAGAAAAAAGCAGAAGAGGCAAAAAAGAAGATCTAAAGAGAGCAATAGTATGTGACCAGCTAAATTTTATACAACATTGCAGGGATAGCTGATTCTCATTCAACTATAGAGAACCAATCTCTGAAACTTAATCAGTATGAAGACAGTGGAAATGTATACAGGTGGGCCAGGAGGTGCGCCACAGTGGCCTGTGCCCTATAATCTCATCAGTTTGATTAGGGAACTCCTCAAATTGATCCGAGACTTCCATAATCAATTCTTTACATAGAAATTTTACATCAAAAAAAAGTAAAAAGTGTTTTATTGTTTTAAGTATTTTTTCCTTTTTTTTTTAGCCAAATGAATTGTCTGTTTTAAATGAATGAATGAAAATGCATTTATCAAGAGTACTATGTACTATGCCAAGTACTATGCTAAGCATTAGAGAAACAAACAGAAAAAGTCAAACAGTTCCTTTTCTCAAGGAGCAGCCAACTACACCATTAAGGCAGAATTTATGACTTCAAAGATAACCATGAATATGCCTGAATGGTCCAGAATCGCAGGATGTATGGAATTGTCTAAGTAGAAGGCAGAGGAGTTAAAGCATTTATTGAAACTCAGAAGTAGCAGACCCATAGACCAGTGTCCCCAATTTGACATCCTGGCAAGAACCTTCCAAACCAGTGTGCCCATCTCACAATAGTGACCAGGAGGCCACAGAAAAACATTATGGCAGCAAGCCAAGCCATACTGGTGCTCCCCCCCCACCAATGCCAGGGCCCTCCAGCAAGACCACCCACTGGCCTCAAGCCCCTGCTCAGCACTCTCTGGTCTCCTCGAGGGTCAGTCCTGCTTTTTTGTAGCTCCTGCCGCCATCACTGATGCTTCTGCCACAATCTCCAAGCTGTGTTCCAGCTAGCTGACTGCTTCCTCTCTCCTTCAGCTCTTAACTGCTCTCTCCAACTGCCTCACCAACTGCCTCTTAGCTCTGCTCCAACCCAAGCTCCTGCCACCACAGGCTTCAATGTCATCAAGTGGACCAGAACTCAGCACCTACCATTGGCTCCAGTCCTAGCCACTTCCCCCAAGACCCGAAGCCCACTCAAATGGGTGGGGAAGATCTTCCCATTCACTGATTGCCTTTACACCAACTCATGAAAGAAAGTTCAGCTGCAGGGCAGAATGAAAATCTTGGTGATGTCTTAAGGATCTAGTGGTGGGGCAGACAGCAAATTCCAGAGATCAGAACACCATCGTGCCTTCTCATTCTTTACATTTCTTGTTCAAATTCTTCCATAAATATTCCATAAAGAATCTACCCAACTCAGTAAAGATGGTCTTCTGCGTCTTTTTACTCTTTCACCTGTCTATTATTACAGAGCTGGAAGGGACCTTAGAGGTTGTTTAACACAGAGGTATCAAACATAGCCCAATATACTCCAAAGTGCAGCCAGAACCAGATTAAAATGTAATTGAGAAATATTTAGCAAAATAAGTAAAAATACAATAAAACATCAATAATGTTAATTTATGGTTTTCTAAGATACCATGCAACCAGTAGGGATCCTTATGTGTGGTTTAGTGGCTCCCTTTCCTATTTGAGTTTGATACCATCAAAGTAATCTAACCCTCTAATTTTACAGTTGAGGAAACTGAGGCCCAGAGAGGTTAAAAGATTTGCCCAAAGTCACATAGCTAATAAGTAGCAAATCCAGCATTTGAACTCTTGTCTCTAAATCTAGTACTTTTAGAGGTGACTTTCTCGAGGTGACAGGGAATAACAGAGCCAAGACTAGAACCCAGGGCCTCTGACTTTCTGTTCAGGGTTCTGTTTGGCATTTTACACTATCCCAGCATGTCTTTATCACTATGACTATGGAACTGTCCAACCTCCTTTTCCAAAAATAGTACTTTTCCTTGATGATGTCTTTTATGCTTCTTGCTGAATGCAAATTATCATTGGTAATGTGCTGCAGAGTACCTTCAATTATCCTTTGAATCACCTCTACTTTTTCATCTTCTGAAATTATGGTATTCCATGACTCACAGCCAGTGCAGAGAAAAGACTGATGTGACAAATTGTTCTTTGGTTGCAAGAGCAGCTTGGGATCACTGAAAGTACTATACATTTTCCCAAATGTCATCCAGGCTACCTCTGTCCTATTCAAGTTCTGATTCAGCTATTTGTCCATCTGCAGTAGACTAATTCAATTGGCTGCTCGTCCAACCATATTTTATAATCTCAGCAATATACATTCCTCATCAATCTGGTTTAACCTACAAGGATTACCATAGTAATCTGATTTGAGTGGCACTGTAGTATTCTATGCTTAATACCATCATTACAATATGATCTACAAGCTGATACTCTGGAGAACCTCGTCATCTTTAAGGAAACCATTTCATTTGAATTTTGAAAAAGACTCTATATATACTAGAAGATGTTTAACACATCAAAGGGTTTTTCTTTTAAATATTTCAACTGAAAATGGAATAAAACCCAAGAATAAAATAAGACAATAGCTCAAAATGACCTAAGGCTGTCTCACCTTAGCCAACTTCCAAAAAGCCAATTCTAAGAACAACAAGAAGATTCAATTTACCTATGTTCAGATCATGAAAAAGACAAAGGAAGCCCATTGCTTTGGAGTAGATGTTAATATTAACAGATGACATAGAGAAAATAGAAGCATTAAACTCCAATTTGCTTCTGTCCTCTTGAGGAGAACGGTCTTGAAACTATAAATAGAGAAATAAATACAGTTTAAAAGTGATAAGGATATCTTTTCCAATTTTTTATTCTATCATAAGGAATGGCACTTAGGGTGAGGAATGAGGAAATATATATGGGAAAATGAAGAACATATAGGAATAAAACATATCAGTAAACCTTTTAAAAACAAAAGGGAGTAAAGCTAACTAGTGGCAGAACTAAGAAGGAAACCATAGATTCTGACTCATAGTACAATGCTACTCCACTCCTTGAAAAAGATGAATAAAGCAGTAGCTTGGGCGGAGCCAAGATGGCAACTGGAAAGCAGGGACTAGCGTGTGCTCCCCACCAAGTCCCTCCAAAAACCTATAAAAAATGGCTCTGAACCAATTGTAGAACTGCAGAACCCACAAAATACCATAGGGAAGCAGGGCTCTGGCCCAGGACAGCCTGAATGGTGTCTGGGTAAGGTCTATCCCACACGGAGCTGGGAGCAGAGGGGAGCGGATCTGAGTGGAGCGACGTCCAGCATGGCAGTGCGGACCAACCACACCGGCCCTGAATCAGTGAGCTGCGGCAGTTACCAGACTTCTCAATCTACAAACACCAAGGACAACAGAGTAGGTTAGTGGGAGAAGCTACTAGGGACTGGGATAGAGTTTGGGTTCGGCCACCACAGTTGTTTCTGGCCTGAGGCTCACCTGGTGGGAGGAATTAAATGGTGGATCAAAGCAGGAGTTAACAGCCTACTGAAGATCTAAATCCAGTCCAGGTTGGGGGTTCTTGGGGAAGAAAGAGTGCTGATGTGGCAGAGCTGGCACATCTCCCCAGGCTTGGAACACAGAACTCTTTAGCCTACAAGCAGTCATACCCCACTGAAAAACTCAAGGGTCAAGTGAGTTGTCTGGGAACATGGCCAGGCAGCGAAAACGCACCCAGATTCAGTCTCAGACTCTGGAATCCTTCTTTGGTGACAAAGAAGACC
>JAQQSZ010013812.1:0-11670 GCA_028646595.1 Phalanger gymnotis
TGGGGCCAGAAGCAACTGCAGCCGTATTTCTAAAGCTGCCCCACCTCTGCTGCCCCAGGGGCCGTGGCCGAACTCAGTCCTGCAGCTTTTCCCACTAACCTTCTCTGTTGTCTTTGCTCTTTGTGTGTTGAGAGGTCTGGTAAATGCCGCAGCTCAGTAATTCATGCCTGTAGGGCACTCTCCGCTCGGCTGCTGGTCTGGTCGGTCCCCGGTCCGAGCCGCGGGTGCTGGGCTTTGCTTGGCTCAGCTCCACCCCTCAGCTGGGAGCTGGGAGCTGCGTCAGGACAGACCTTACCCAGAGACCATCCAGGCTGTCTTGGGCTGGAGCCCTGTTTGCCTCTGCCACTTTGTGGGTTCTGCAGCTCTAGAATTGGTTCAGAGACATTTTTTTATAGGTTTTTGGAGGGACTTGGTGGGGAGCTCACGCCAGTAACTGCTTTCCAGCCACCATCTTTGCTCTGCCCTTCTAGAATATTTTTTAATATGACTATTGATAGCTTGGATTTATTCTTCTGAAAATTGCCTCTAATCATTTATTAATTGGAGAATGGGTCTTATTTTCATAAATTTGATTCAGTTCCCTAATACGTTAGAAGAGACCATTATCAGATCCTTGCTGCAAGGATCCTCCCCTACTCCAACTTCCTGTTTTTTTTTAATGTTCTACTATTTTAAAACTTATTTTGTTAGATATTTCCCAATTACATTTTTACCTGGTTCAGTGGCCTCAATACTGCCAAGGTGTGTGTTTGATACCTCTGGTAGAAATCTACTCAATCAGAGATCATGTTTTGTTCATCTTTGTAGCCTTCACAGGAGGTGGTATATAAGAGTCACTTGATAAATGTTTTTGAAATAAATTAAGTTCCAGAAAGAAAATCTGGGCATTGGAAGAAGTGACAATATATTCTTTAGGTCATATGTTTTATCACACAGATTCTCTTTGTGAAATTCAATTGTTTTAAAACATATCTTTAAAAAGATAATCATTCATAGAAATGAGCTGAATTCCAGAGAGTGAACCTGGGAGCTAAAATGTGGCAGCTGCTAAATCACGTATGGTCCTGATTGTGGCCCCACAATATTTGAATGGTTTCTTTCTGGCTGCTTGAAGTATTTTCTCTATGACCTGGGAGCTCTGGAATTTCGCTATCATATTTCTGGGAATTTTCATTTTGGGATCTCTTTCAAGTGATGGTCAGTGGAATCTTTCAATTTCTATTTTACACTCTGCTTCTAGGATATCGGGGAAGTTTTCCTTCATACTTTCTTGAAATATATCTAGAATCTTTTTTTGTTCATGGCTCTTGGATAGTCCAATAATTCTTAAATTATTTCTCCTTAATCTATTTTTCAGGTCAGTTGTTTTTCTGATGAGATATTTCACATTTTCTTCTATTTTCAAATTTTTAACTTGATTTTATTGTTTCTTCATATGTCATGAAGTCATTAGCTTCCACTTGCCCAATTCTATTTTTTAAGGAATTTAATTTGAGGCATTGTTTTAAAGTTGTTTGGAATGGAATGTTAGGAGAGCTAGGCTGAGTATTTCCTCTGCTCTGCCATCTTGGTTTCATCCCAGAAGTCCATAGCATAATCTTTAGACTCTGCATGGAAACTACACAGTATTTACAGTGATAATCTCAAATCAAATGATCCCAAGTATAAAAGAATATCCTCTGACATTATCTGAGATAATCTGGGGATGCTACAACATCAATATATTGGCCAGCTCTGTTGTACCACTTTTCCAAGCAACTTTTCCAAGGCCTGAAATTGTCAAATCAGCTTCCAAAAATACTTCACCATCAGGGCCAATTACTTCTAGCATTCTTGGAGCCAGCTCATTACCCCCTCTCCAGCGGGGCGGAAGTTCCACCCTCTCAAGAGAAGGAATCACTGACTGATCCACAGTTTCTCCTGCCCCTCTGGGGCACACTCTTGCAGCCCTACTTTCTGAGTGCAGCCCAATTTCCTGCTTCTCTTCCAGTTTTAGTTGCATTGGTTTTGTTTATATAAAAACTTTTTTAGTTTTATGTCATCAAAATTGTCCATTTTACCTGCTCTGAACTTCTTTATTTCTTGTTTGGTCAAGAACTCTTCCCCTAGTTTCTTCCCTACTCTTTTAATCTAGTTATGATGTCTCTCTATCACAAGTTCTAGAGCCTCTATCCCAACCCCCACTCACCCTGGCAGGCTGGGTCTCCACAAGGCAGCTGTTGTTTCCGCTTTTTAGGGGACCCTGAGGGTGCAGGTGTAATGCTTACAGACCCCTACAGTTATCAGTTGATATGAAATAAAAGAAGTATAGGTACAAAACAAATGATTAAACCAGAGGTACTCTTTCACAAGTATATAGCCCAAGGGAAACTGGGCTCAAACTTACCACATACGATTTGGCAAAAGGGGTAAATATATTCCTAGCAGTCCTTTTCTCCCTTCCAAGAAGCCCTCATGAAGTTACCCTTATGTGTGGTGTAGCTTTCTGCTAGGCTCACTGTAGACTCTAGAAGCTGCCTTTCCTCAGTGTGTCCAGTTTGTCTTCAGCTCCTTCTATGGACATTGCCACCAGTCTCTACAATTCCAGGGACACTGCTAAGACACCTATAAGAAGTTCAAATTTTCTAACTCAGAAAAGTTCAAAACATTCTCCTATGGTCAAGATGAGGCTGAAAGTGTGGAGGCGGAGAAATGGTGAGGACTGAGGCTCTTCTCTACCAAGCAATTCCTTCTGAGTAGCTTGGATAGAAGTCACCTAAACTCTTACCATCTAAAATGTCAGATTCTGAAATATTTGGCTGGCAAACTGGCTTGTTACTTTGTAGAAGGCTTACAGAAGGAAATCAGTCATGTTCTTATACTGTTGGTGGGACTGTGAATTTGTCCTGTCATTCTGGAAAGAGATTTGGAACTGTGCCTAGAAAGTTACCAAACTGTACATACCCTCTGAACCACTATTCCACTACTAGGTCTACACTCCAAATAAATCAAAGAGAGAAGAAAAGGATCTATATGTACACAAAAATATTTATAGTAGGTCTTTTCATAGTAGCTAAAGCTTGGAAATGAAGGGGATATCCTCCAACTGGGGAACGGCTCAATTCAGAGAAAATTGGGAAGACTTTTGTGAACTTAATAAACTGAAACAGAGATAATAGTTGTAAAAGCTGCCAGCACAGTGCCTGGCGCAAAGGAGGTGCTATGTAAATGCTTGTTCCCTTCCTCTTCTTCCTCCAGTCCTGTAAGGAAGCATGACATTTGAGGGGTTGAAAGAAAGCAGAGCAGCTAGTGAGAAATAAAGAAAAAACCTACAATATATTATTAAAATGCTGCTTAGTAAAAATCTAGAAAAGGAACCTAGTGATCACAAGAGCTAGAACAGCTTCATCACGAAGAGGTCATTACAGACTAACATTGTTTCTTTTTTGTAGAGTTTCACAAGGCTGGTACATGAGGAGAATGCCCTAGGCATAGTGTATTTAGAATTCAGTATAGCATCTGATAAAGCTTATTAGATGGTCATTGTTAAGTAGATAAAAGCATAGTTGGATGGATTTTGAAGTGATCACATGAAGACAGAGATATATGCATGTCAACTTGGAGAAAAATATCAAATGAAGATTCCTAAGAACCTGTTCTTGGGCCTATATTATTAAAAATTGACTTATATAAAGGCACTGCTGGCACATCAAATTTGTTGATGACAAAAGCTAGGACAAATAGTTAATGTGTTGAAAGTACAGTCAGTAAAATGATGGGTCAACAGACTAAAATGATACATCTGAAATACTGGAGATAAAGTTTAACATAAATTAATGTAAAGTCTAATTCTGGGTTCAAAAGGATCAAATTCATCCATTTAATATGGATTTACTGTGACTAGATTTTAGTTCATATTACTGGGATTTTTTGGTGACATGCAAGGGAAGTACACACCATGAGTCGAGTATAACATGGCAGCCAAAAGGGCTAATAAAATTTTACATTTCATTAAAAGAGTCAATGTCCAGAACACAGGGAATGAGAGTCTTGATGAAATCTGCTCTGGTCAGATCATAGGTGGAGTACTGTGTTCTGTCTGGGCATTTCATTTTAGGAAGAACATAGATAAGAGGGAAAGCATTCAGAGGAAAGTGACCGAGATAGTCAAAGGCTTTGAAATTATTATGCCACATAAGAATTAGCTGAAGAAATTGTGAGTGCTTAGTCTACAAAAGAGAAGAAACATGATAAGAGAAACATAACAGCAATCTTCAAATATCTGAATGGCCATCATATGCTAGAGAGATTATACTTAATCTGTTTGGTCCCAGAAGATAGAACTAGGGGCAATGAATAGAAAGTACAGAAAGAAAAATTTAAGTTCAATGTAAATTCAATACAATTAAACAAACATTAAATAAGTCCCTACTACATGCCAGTAATAAATTCTAGAAATAGAAAGACAAAAAATGAAACATACTATATGTATGTATATTTCTGTGAGTGTGTGTGTGTGTGTGTGTGTGTGTGAGAGAGAGAGAGAGAGAGAGAGAGAGAGAGAGAGAGAGAGAGAGAGAGAGAGAGAGAGAGAGAAAGAGAGAAAGAGAGAGGACTTCAAGGAGGAAAGAACACTAATACCTTGTGGTTTGTCCTTCCTTCTCAAAGAGGAAGAAGACCATGACATCAGGAAGATGATAACATGACTTGCAATTGAATTGGATTTGAGTGAGGGAAGGCTGTTCAAAGTTATCAGCCTCACTTTTTCCTCCAGAGCCACCTGGGTCCAGTGGCCAGATATAGATTAGGATGACTAAGATGGCCCAGGATGCAGTAGGAGACCTTGGCCTTTTTAAACTAAGGTCTAATACCTAAGGAGATAAGGAAAGGTATCCTGTAGGAGGTAGTACCTGAGCTACATTTTAAAGGAAGCTTTGGGTTCTAAAAGGTAGAAGTAAGTAAGAAGGAGAGCATTCCAGGCACAGGGGTCAATCCGCACAAAAAGCATAGAAGTTGGAGACAGAATGTCATGTACAGGGAACAGCAAGTAAGACAGTTTGGCCAGAACTTAGAATGAATGAGGGGGAGTAACATGACATTTGTCTGAAAAAAACAGATTGGTATCAGGCTGTAGAGGGTTTTAAATGTCAGACATAGGATCTGTATTTCATTCTAGAAGTATTTGAGCTCCACTAAAGTTTCCTGAGCAAAGAAATCACATAGTCAGAACTGTAGTTCTGGAATATCGATTTTGCAGCTCTGTGGAGTATGGATAGCAGAGGGAAAAGACTAAAGGAAGGGATACAAATTAGAAGGCTATTACAATAATAATGGTAAGAGGCACTAAGACCCAGATTGTGTTAATGGACAGAAATGAGATATTATGACAGGATCTGCAAAGTGTCTGAAGGGAGTGAAGAGTCCCTGACTCTCTGAGACAGCTCCTGAGAACCTGAGTGAGCAGGTAGAACTCTTGACAGAAAGAGGCAAATTATTAGGGAAAAAGATTGTGGTGGAGAGGAATAGATGCTTGGGGAGATGATGAGTTGCTTTTGGACATACTGAGTCTGAGAGGCCTATGGGACATCAAGGCAAGGCATGTATTCATGAGGGATTGCAACTCCTGAAGAAAATGAAGGCTAGATATATAGATTTGAGTGCACACTTGTTTAGAGATAATTGAATTCAGGGGTGGGGGGGTGTGTCGATGAAATCATCAAGAGAATGTGTATAAAAAGAGAAGAGGGTCTAAGTTAGATATTTGGTGTGGTATACCACTGTGCCAAGAAGATGGGATGTGGATGATGGTCCAGCAAAGAAGACTAAGTAGTAATGGCTAGGCAGATAGGACTAGAACCAAGAGAACGTTATCTCAAAAACCCATCTAACTGAAAAACTATCCCAAAATGGAATGGACAGCCTGGGGAAGGACTGGGTTGTCCCTCACTTGAGATCTTCAGATGAATATTGGATGACCATTTGTCGTGAATATTATACTGGAAATTTTTGTTCAGGTACAAGTTATATGCCTCTGAGATTCCTTCTATCTCAAACTCTCTGTTTCTATGAACCACTATAATAGGGAGTACCATATCTGCTACCTAGTTAGCATAGCTATGTAACCTTAAATTACTTAACTAAGTTTTCCAAGTTTCAATTTCTTTATAAAGGGACAGGATTAAATGACTACTGAGATCCCTTCCTTCCAGTTCTGACATATTATAATTCTGTTAAGAACTTGTTAATCAGAAAGACCAAATAAAGAAAAAATTAGCATTGGCTCCAGTAGCCAAAACAGTAAATAACGTTCAAAGGCTCTTTATGAGATAACCAAATAGATTAACAATCATCTTCTTATGAGTAAAAGCTTTATAACAAATACATTTATATTTGATGATTATTCTTTTGTACTTAACTCATATGAAAATAAAATTTTTATCAGACTCTCACAAACAGGCCCTTCTTGGGAAAAGTATAAACATCAAAAGAAAAATAGTTATGCTCATTGTTAATTTGAGGTTGCTTAGGAGGAATTCTTATTTAATTAGAAAAGATTTATATTAAAAAAATCTAGACTAAGAAGATTCAATTCAAGAATATGCATTAGCTACTTTCTGTGTGTGTTACCTGAGGTTTCAGAGATACAAAGCCAAAAAGCTACAATCTTCCTTTCCTTAAAGAGATTACATCCTCTTTAGAGTGGTTAAAACATGCACATAGAATAGAAAAAAACAAGATAATTTGAGAACCTAACAACTTGGAAAGTATGTGGAAAGGCTGCAGAGAGCTGAGACTTAGGAGATAGGCATTCTAGGAGGTTGAGATGAAGAAGATTGGCATTCCTGGAATGAAAAATAGATTGTACAAAGGCATGGAGATGGGAAATGGAACATGAACTTCAGGGTTAGCTCCTGAACTTCATCTTGTTCGTTCCATATATTCCATTAGTGTCCTGTGCATTTTCCCTGCCTGTCCCCCATGCTTGGAATGCTCTTTTTAATTTCTGCTTCCTAGTTTTCTTCAAGTGCCACCTATTATCCTACTTCCCTAAAAGAAGCCTTTCTCCTCATACTGTATATAGCTTGTTTGGACATAGTTGTTGGCATACTGTATCCCTTATTAGACTGCCAAGCCCCTTGGAAACAAGGACTGTCTTTTGCCTTTCTTTGTAAATCTACTGCTTAGCACAATTCCCAGCATACAGGAAGCACTTAGTAAGTGCTTGTTGACTGACATGTTACACAATTTCTACCATTTCCCTGCATGAAGAACAGCTCTTCTGTAATTTCTGGTATCAATGGCCTGGTCTTGTATTGCTATCACAAGCCATTTATCTGATATGTCTTTGTTGACATATCGATGACTGAGTTCATGTGCAAGAAGCCCATGAAGGGTCTTTTGAATCCACTCTTGGACCTTAGACTCTAACTATAAGTTAAATTGAAAAATCCAATGGCAAGCACTTATTGTCAGCTTTTACTTTTGTTCCATGAAGAGAAATTTGTCAGTTGTAGAAGTATTTTTCTAAGTTTTTAACCTATCGTTATTATTATTGTTATTATTATTACTACTATAATTACTGGACTATAAGCTCAGCTTATTTACTATTCCATGCTGCCTTTCAGAAAGCAGCAGATCTTTGTCATGACTACTGATAAAATCATATCAATTTTTGATTAACTATTTGATGAATGCCTAGGCTTTTGTGGCAAAGACTTGCCTTTCTGGGTCTTCAGCATCTGTTTTTGTAGTGCTTTCAGGAACAGGTACCAGGCTGCATATCTGCATTGTTTCCCAGAATGATGGCTGAGAGCATGGGAATGGAAGTAACACTATTACCAAGTCTCTGGTTTCAGGGTCTTGGGCTCTCTCCATCAGAGTCTGAGTGAAGAGAGATGATGGTAAAGGTGGTGATGATGGTGTGACTTGCAGCTGAAACCTTCCATATATGTTGTCTCCCCCATTAGACTGTAAGCTCCTTGTTAAACACATTCATTCATATACACTCAGTCTATTTACTACAACATGCTGCCAGAGGTACAATGAGGGGGAGGAGGGAAAGAATAAAAATTTATTAAAAGGCTATTTTGTGCTTAGACTTCTCAGTCCACAGCAGACAAATGGGGAGGGGTGTCAGAAGTGGTACTGCAAGAACCAAGGACGTGGGCATACCCAGGTCATGCTAGGCTCTTAAAACAATTCTTATTTCAATGGGTAGGACACCTAGGTTTTTTCTTCTAAATACCAGGGCAACTCAGTGATGCAAAGAAGCGCTTAGGTTTTATAGGAAGGTGAAGGTTCATACTCAGGTATGTCTCATTAGTTTCTCATCACATCAAAATGATTCAGAGTGCCTTGTAGTACAAAGTAGTAATTTAATAAATGTTTGCTGAATCAATGCCATTCTTGCCGTTGATTTTGATTAGGTTTATTTGCACACTACAACAAATGGGATTGTTGACAGGCAGATTTTACTCTATTCAAGGGATCTATAAATTGAAAAAAGTTGGAGAAACAATGATTTTGACTTGTAACCAATATGTATGTCAAATTTTCTTTTTTCCTGATCCGCTGTTATTTTCTTTATATAAGTTGTTCAGTACACCTAAAACACAGTCCTCCTTTACCACTGCCTCTTAGAATCACTAGTTTTCCTTCAAAGCTTATTAGAGAAATATTTCCTGAGCTCCTGACTGATAAATGTTCTTTCTCTCCTGAAATATTTTATATTTAGGTGGAGTGGTCGGCCTGGAATCAGGAAGACCCAAGTTCGAATCCTGCCTCAGATACTTACTAGCTGTGTGACCCTGAGCAAATCACTTAATCTCTATTTTGCCTAGCTTCCTCTTTTGCAAAGTGGGGGTGATAATAATAGCACCTACTTCACAGGATTATTGTGAGGATCAAATGGGAAGATATTTGTAAAAAGCACTTAGCAGTGCTTGGCACTTGGTAGGCACTACATAAATGCTCATTTCCTTCCCTCTTTACTTATGTTGTATTTCCCCTTTAATACCCTTAAGGCAAGGGCAGTTTCTTTTATGTCTGTATCTCTAGTGTCTAACAGTGTTGTATATAGTAGGCAAGTAATAAAAGTTTGATGAACTGAACCAAATTCTAATGTAATTATACAGATAGGAGGCTAGATTTTTTATATGAGGACAGGTGGTCCAAACTCTTTTGAGGGATTATAGACCTCCCTGAAGAGGCTCTGCAAAAATCTGTGGCTTGATACTATCAAAACAATATCATTTACAAAGACTAGCATCTGGTGGAACTATAGAGAGAACTGGCCATCTTCCATGACAGCAGCAAAAAATTTCAGTAAGTACATATATATGTTCTCATTTGATTCCTCACTTAATATTAATAATCAAAAGACAGACCGAAGTTATTTTTGTCCTGAGATAGTTCCAGGAATCACATAATTTTTGACAATCATAGAGGATACTCTGTTGAAGAAGAGCCTTAAAAACGGCTTTTTGTTCTACTGAAGCCAATGATTTTAGTTAAACAATAAGCAGAGTGGGAACTTATTCTCATTGAACAATTCTGTGACTACAAAAGCAGATTTGTGACTATAAAGACATCATTTTTTCTATTGTCCAAACTATGATATGCAGTTGTATGAACAATCTGTAGGAATGATCCATTAGTATATTTGTATTAGAATGAGTCTGTGAATGAAGTGACTCCTCTCTTGGATCCTAGATATTTCTAAGGCTTCATTTTTGGACCAGAATTGAATAAGAGAAAGACAGTGGGCAAGGTTGCTTTTGAAATAATGTATTATTCTTTCAATGACTATAAGCTTCTTGAAACAAAAGATTACCATTTTTGAGGTGGAGGAAGGAGAGGAATCTGGGTGTCATTTATAGAAGGCAGTTTATACAATCTGTTCTCTCTCCCATGGCTATTCCCATTCCCTCTAATATAAGCCACAAAACTGTCTGGATGGGTAATATTTCTAAACAGAAGAGCCAAGATCAGGACTCACAGATCACTAGGGAGTAGCATATTAAGTCAGAGCTGAATTCGATCTCTCAGACTGAGCACCCTCCTGAGCATTTTGAAAGGGGGTAGGGATGAGGCGGAAGATTCCAGGTAGGTTCCCATCTTATTCCAGGACCCTCCTCCAAAAACCATTCCATCCTTAGGACCCTTGGGGATAAAGGAGGAATGTACCCCAGCATAGCCAGTTCTCTTAGTCAGTAGCAATCACGTACACATTTGCTTCCACTAGCCGCATAATGATCAACCTCATAGCAAGAGAAGTACCATTTCCTTCCTGACCCACACAGCACCTCCTTTAAGCTATGTTCATAAACAAAATGCTGGAATGAAGGAAGGGTACTTTTTAACTACAGTCAAAAGGCTGTAGGATGCCATCCTCTCCTCATCTTCTCTGGTCAAATGGCAAGAAACTCCAGACTACATCAGTTCACTAACAGCACCAATCCGCACATCTCTCTGCCTTTCTTCCTTTGACCTTTTCTCACTCTCAACAGCACCTAGTTTGTAGTTCTTCAGAGGGTTGAAAGTAGTGTTACAGGACCATCACTTTAAAATCAAAGTTCTTCAGGTGATGCTGACTCCCTGTAAGTTAATAGGATACCACAGTCTCAAAAGGATCAAAATTGTAGGTTACTTAAAGATCAATGGAGAAGTGTATGGTGGGCATAATTAGAATATGAAGACATTATCAATAAATGTTTGTTCACTGAATAAAGAACTGAGCAGGAGAAGTGTTATGTTTCATCAAAGAGATTTACAACCAGAAAAGAAGTTCAGTCAGTCATGCAGTAAGAACAAGGGATAACTTACAGCCATGCTCCACTGGTATCCAAGCAATATCAGGTAATGCAGGGAAAATTCTCAAGTATGTTGGGTAGAGCTGTGATGGACTATGGGAGGACATAGGAGTCACATGGATTGTGATCTGCATTGTTGGAAGGAATATTCACATCAATGAGATCAAAGATCCATTGAAGTATCATAGTAGATGACTACCAATATGCTTCTATTTAGATACTGTTTCATCTATATAAGACATAAAGAACCTCTCTCTTGATTTATTATATGTAAAATATGTATTTTATATAACATGCATATTAGATCAGATTTCTACATCTGAATTTCCTTTACATGTGACTGGCACACTTTCCCCTTGGAGCTTTTCCCCATGTCCCTTTTGGACATATAATGATGGCCCAGAAGCCTCTATATTGTAGTTTTTGTTGTGGCTTTGAAGAATATTCACAGACACTTAGCATGGGAAGGGATCTCAGATATCATTCAGTCCAATCCATCCTGAACAGGAGTTATCTCCCCTTTCCCCCATATACATATTAAATTTCTAACAAGTAGTTATCAAGTATCCACTTGAAGACATCCAGTTATGGGGAACCTAAGTCAAACCATCCTACTTTTTTTTTTTTAAATTTATTTTGGACATGTTTGGTTTTCAGCATTGATTTTCACAGGCGTTTGAATTACAAATTTTCTCCCCATTTCCTCCCCCCCCCACTCCAAGATGGCGTACATTCTGGTTGCCCTGTTCCCCAGTCTGCCCTTCCCTCCGTCGCCCCATTCCCTTCCCATCCCCCTTTCCCTTCCTCTCTCCCCTGTCCCCTTCCCATCCACCCTCCCTAAGAAGTCAAGCAATTCAACATGGGCCCCATGGATATCATT
>JAQQSZ010013813.1:0-11670 GCA_028646595.1 Phalanger gymnotis
GTTTCTTTATGATCTTTATTATCTTGCAAATGGTAAGTAGTTAATAGAAAAAAATGGAACTTCCTACATATCTCCATACTAGGGCGCTGCTATCTTGCAATCATTCTTATTTACTGTCCCCCCAACCTTGAAATTTGACCTGTGGGCCCATATTGATAGGTGAATTTTTGCCTAAAATCAGGACTCTGTGTTACTTTCCATATGTCTCCACACCATATTTACTACACTCTAGCTACAGAGGTGGGATTCAGTCATTTTGCACCAGTTTGGCAGAACTGATACCTAATTTTATGTTGAGTTCAGAGAATCAGTTGATAAAATGGCACTTTGTATTCAGGGTTCTCTCTAAGGTGAGTGCAAATGTACATTCCTTAATCTTTTGGGGGGGGTTTGTATACAATGCTGTGTTCATTTATTTCATGCTTACAAAAAGAATCACCCACCCCTTGTCCCTTCCCAGAAAAATGGTTTTTTTTGCAAACATTAAAAAATTAAAAATCAAATGAGGACAGGTTAATTTTGGTACAATTACTGAGCAACATAGCTGTCATAATTAGAGTTGCAATGCCTATGGTTGATGTCAAAACTCAAAAAAAAAAACGGTCATTGCCTCAGAGAACCAGTTGTTAGAGTTGTGATGTCCTATGAGTGATGTTACCCATAGGACATTGCAACTCTAATTATGACAGCTATGTTGCTCAGTAATTGTACTTTGTACAAAGTACTTGTACAAAGTACAAAATTAACCTGTCCTCATTCGGCTTTTAATTTTTCAATGTTTGTAAAAGAGATCATTTTTCTGGGAAGGGACAAGGGGCAGTTGATTCTTTTTGTAAGTATGAAATAAATGAACATAGCATTGGATACAAAACAAAAATAAAATAAAACAGTCATTAGGGCATAAATCAGTTGTTAATTTATTTGAATCTCACCACTGTCTAGCTGTCATGGGCCAACTACCCCCCAATGAAACCTTAAGCAATCTTGGATCTTGATTTGAACTAGATTTCATTTCCTGTTCATCTCCACACTATAGAGCCACTTACATACTTGCCCTCCCCTCTACCCACCTCCTTTCTAGCTTTTCTTTAAATTACTTTCTAAGTTACTTAAGAACGGGAAATGTCTTGCATTTGTATCTCCAGTGTCTGCCTCAGTGCCTGACACGTGGTAAGCACTTAATAAAATAAATGGTGTTTCTGTTCATTGATCTATTCTATTTGTTCCAGGTAAATAGAGTGATAAGAGGTAATAGAAGAGGTAGTGATGCGGGGTGTCTGTGTTTTGGGTGGAGGAGGAGGGATGGGGGATTTGTGGAGAATTAAGGAGGCAAAGTAGTAGAAAATTAAATCCTAAAAGATTGGCTTCTGGGTTCTAGTGAGTTCCTATAACAAAGGGAAAATATCACTAAACTTGAACCACGAATGCAAAAATTCAAATATATGCGAACTCTGACAAGGTAGAAAAGAGTGCTTGAGGCAGGTGGAGCAATCTCTATACTCTATAAAATTAAAATAATTTGCCAAAATCAATATCTGTATTCACAAGATGATTATTTTAGTCTAGAATATCATCGCTTCTTGTTTGAACCACAACAGAAACTGGCCTGTTTTCTTGCATCCAGTCTCTCGACCCTATAGCCACCAAATCAACATTCTTAAAGCACAGGTATGATCATCAATTTCTGTTAAAAAAATGTGACCTTTAGCTTAAAATGCAAATTTTTCACATTGCTATTTAAAGGCCTCCACAATCTATAGGGTATTCCTAAAGTCTGGACACATAGGCAAAAATGCACATTTTCAAGAAATGAAATGAATGAAATTTTCAGTAACATTTTATTTAATTGGAATATTAACAAATAACATCATCAGTATGATTTCCATCATTTGTGATTCAAAGGTTGATGTGCTTTATAAGATTCATGTGAACTCGATGCAATAACTCCACATTGCTGTCAATTTTAGCATGTTCACTCTTTCAAATTTATGTGTTCAATCAAGTGCGTTGCATCTGTGATTTTCATTGAGTACACCTTCTCCTTTAGCATACCCCAGAAAAAGAAGTCACTGAAAAACACAGAGTCTTTGGTAAAATGGTTAATGAGATGCTAATGAGATTCCCTATGTGTCTAGACTTTAGGGACTCCCTGTAGTTCCCATCTACACTTTCAAGTTACTTCTTTTCATTGCTATTGCCGGAATTTAAAATCTCTGTGTCTTTGCATAGTCTCTACTCTGCCTTTCACTCCATGCTTGGAATCTCTATTCTTCTTTATCAACGCAAAATGTAAGAGCCTCTTGCTCTTTCAAGTCTTTGTCATGTGCTGGCTACTGCTGGAAGACTTTCTTGTTTTTCTACCTCCTCATTGCTAGTGATAGCACCTTTCTAAAATTGTTTTTATTTATTTATCATTTCATATGTTTAATCTTGACCTAACTGAATTGTTAAAGGTTATGTTGACTCAGTTACCCATGATTCCCAGTCCTGCTTATCAAACAGTGTTGGGGGAAGTTCTCATGGGGAAGGAGACATTCAGTCTACAATTGTTGTATTGTCTGCTTTTTGTCACATACCCCTACGTGCAGATTGTTAGTTACATATCTTGCTAGTTTGGGGAGGAATTGAGATTCAAGGACACAAGCTCTTTTGTTGAGGTAGACTTCTCAGTATTATCTCAAAATTACCTATAAAACCTGTCCCCAGCTTGAAGCCATTGATTATCTTCAGTGATCAGCCTGTCAATATGTTGCTCCCTTGAACTACTTATAATAAAATCCTTTCAATTCTCTTTGCCCTGAGTTTTGCCTAGTTTATCAGTATAAAAGCCCAAATGAGGAATGTTCCTTTCAACAAGGTGCAAACTTCTTGAGGGTAGAAATTATTTCAGATTAATGTCATTATTATTATTAATTATCTTAATCATTTTTGTAATTTTAATAATAAGAATAATATTAGAAAAGATTTATAAAGCACTTTAAGGTTTGTGAAATATAAATATTATCTTATTTTAACCTCACAACAACCCTGAGCTGTAGGCACTATTATTACTTCCACTTAACAAATAAGGAAATTGGGATCACACAGGTACTAAATGTCTGAGGCTGAATTCAAAAATTGAGTTTTCTTAACTCCAGGTCTTTTTTTCTTGTATCTTGAATGCCTTCATTATAGTTTACATTAAAAAACAAAACAAAATAATTTTAGGGGGCAAACACAAATTATTTTACTTAATCTAATAATCATTATCCTGACTGTAATTTAAATAATCTTCAGATTAAGAATTGTTTCATTCTTTGTACTAGTATCAATGGCACCTAACAAAATGTTTGGATATTTTACATACTTAATAAATGTTAAGTAATTATAGTCTTAAATGGTTATTTGGGGGCAATTTCAAAGAGGCCCACAGCAAGAGCAGTCAAGTACCAAAAAGGCTTTGCTTGCTTATTCCTGAATGGCTAATCAGTGTGTGTCAGAGTTAGGACTTTCTGCTCTTCTATCCAGTCTGGTGTTTACTTGTCTTGATATTTATTGTCTCTTCCTTTAAGATGAAACCTCCTTTAATCAATCAAATATCATTTATTTTGTACCTAGTAGGTCCCAGACACTGTTATGGGCATTGTAGATTCAAAGAAAGCAAAAGAATCATAGTTAATATCAAATATAACAACAAAACCAACAAGGGATTCTTTGTTTTCAAGGAACTCAGCCTAACAGGGAAGACAGCTTGTAAATATCAATTTATGAATAATATATATAGGATAAATTGGGGAATATAGATGTTTATTGATTGACTTGAATTAGTCTTCCAGTCTGAAATACCAACTTTCTAGCATCATTGCCATGTTGTCTTTGCCTTGAAAGTGGTAGGTCCTTACTAGTGTTTTTAATTGAATAAATTCACCATTCAATCTGTCAGCAGGCAGAACTAATGAAGATCAGCCCATGTGGATCACATACAAATGCATCCTAATAATAATAATAGCTAATAACATTTATTATAGTTAAGATTTGTATAGAATATACAATGTGCCAAGCACTGTACTAAGTGCTTAACTATTATAATATCATTTTATCCTCATGACAACATTGGAGGCAGTTGTTATTATTGTAACAATATTGCCTTTGAGGAAATTGTAACAGAGGTTAACTGACTTGCCCAGAATCTCACAGACAATAAGTGTCTGAGGCCTCATTTGAACTCCAGGCCCAGGGTGCTATCAAATATACCACCACTATGACCCTAACTCTTTATAACTATAAAAGTTTTATAAATAGAAAAATCAGAAAGGAATCCTTACCTGAAGGGGATAAGGGAGATCCAAAAACATAATGAGGAAAGATGTAAGGCTTTTCCTTAAAGATCATTCAGCAATTCCCATTCCAATCCAACTCATAAAGCTTTGATTAACCTCTCTTTATGATCAAAACACTAGATTCTGAGCATATAAAGAGCTTAAAAGAAGTAAAGTTTTTTTTCAACGTCTGGTACTCCTTATTGCCTCTTTTGTTTGAGAGGGCAAAGGAGAAAGATAGGAAAAGCAGCTGTTTTTTATTGTTGTTATTGCTGTTTATAAAGATGTAGAGAGCTATATTTGAATGACAGAATTGTTGTGTTTAAAGCTAGTTAGGCTTGTTTGCTGAAAGTCACCTGGCCAATTTTGTTTGCTATTCTATTAAGTGAATAGGTGGGTGGGGTTCTTCTTCATGGCCTAGATGCAGCCAGCATAACAAGCTTTTAATGTCTTCCCCTGGATCATTGCCTTGTCATAGTGGAGGGGCTTGCATAGCTCAATGAAACTATGAACTCTTTGATTCAGGATTACCTAAAATGGACAGATTGTAGCAGAGAGCCGTGATGAAAGTTAATCTGCTGGAGAAGGAAATGGCTAACCATCCTGCATCTTTGCCAAAAAAAAATTGCATTGGAAAGTATTAAAATTATAACAGATATGAATCCAGAAGATTACCCCCATGGGTAGGAAGCTGTCCAACACTATACTGGGGAAGAGCAGAAGACACCTACAGGTACTAACAAAAGCACTGGGACAAGGCCAAAAGGAAGCTGTGCTGCAGATTTGTCTAGTGACGAAAGGAAAGTCTGTAGCTATAAAGATCAATATTATGTGAGAACCTGGAATGTATGCTCTACGAATGAAAGTAAACTTGATTTGGTGACACAGGAGATAGAAAGGTTAAACACTGAAATCTCGGGTGGTAGTGAACTAAAATGGATGAGGATGGGTGAATTTAATTCAGATGATCATTACCTATAATACTATGGGGAAGAATCCCTTTGAAGAAATGGAGTTGCTCTCATAGTTAACAAAAGGGTGAAAAAATCAGTAATAGGGTATAACCTCAAAAATGATATAATAATCTGTTCAAATCCAAGGCAAACTGTTCAGCTTCACAATAATACAAGTTTATGTTCCAACTACTGATGTCAAAGAGGCCAAAATTGATCAGTTCTATAAAGACCTACAATATTGTCTAGAAATAAAAGCTCCCTCAAAAAGATATCATATTCATCATAGGGAATTGAAATGCTAAAGTAGGAAATCAAAAGACAAATGGTATAATAAGCAGGTTTAGCCCTGGAATACAAAATGGAGCAGGGCAGAGACTAAAAGAGTTTTGTCAAGATTAACTTGCTAGTCATAGCAAACTCTCTTTTTCAACAACCCAAAAGACAACTCTACACATGGACATCACCAGATGTTCAATATCGAAATTTGATTGACCATATGCTTTCTGGCCAAATGTAGAGAAGCTCTATATGTGGTCCATTAAAACAAGATCTGGAGCTGACTGTGCCTTAGGTTATGAGTCATGAGCTTCTTATTTTAAAAAAAAATCATATTTAATCTGAAGAAAGTAAGCAAAACAATCATATCATATAGGTGTGACCTAAATAACATCAACTATGTTTTATGGATATGTATGGATATGAAAAAGAAGTGACAAATAGAGTGCCTGCAAAAGCACAGACAGAACCTCACAAAATTGTACAGGAAGCTACAACAACAACAACAACAACAACATTCCAAGGAAAAAGAAAAGCAAGCAAGAAAGATATCATATTCTTAGTCTGATACTCTTAGTCTTAATCATAGTCTGCTAAGGCTTTACAAACAGCTGAGGAAAGAAGGAAAGCAAAAAGGTAAAGGAGAAAAGGGAAGATATATCTCACTGAATGCAGAATTCTAGAGAATAGCAAGGAGAGTTTTTTCTTAAATGAGGAAAGAAAAAAAATAGAAGAAAACAATAGAATGGGGAAGACAAGAGATCTTCAAGAAAATTAGAGAAATCAAGAGAATGTTTTGTACAATAATGGTCACAATAGAAGAAAAAACTGTAGGGACATAAAAGGAATTAAAGATATTCAATAGATGTGTATAGAAAAATGTACAGAATACTTATAGAAGAAAGATTACTCATAACCACTGTGGTGTGGTTAGTGATCTAGAGGCAGACATCCTGGAGAATGAAGTCAAGTGGGCCTCAGGAAGCATTGCTAACAATAAAATTAGTGAAGGTGTTCGAATTCCAGATGAACTATTTAGAAGTCTAAATGATGATGGCGTTAACGTGCTACACTCAATATGATAGCAAATTTGGAAAGCTCAACAGAAGCCACTGGATTGGAAAAGATCAGTTTATATCCTAGTCCTAAAGAAGGAAAGTACAAAATAATGTTCAAATAAGCAAAGGATTGCACTCATTTCACATGCCAGCTAAGTTATGCTTGAGATTCTGCAAGCTAGGCTTCAGCAATATGTGAACTGCGAATTTACCAGAAGAGCAGGATGGTTTTTGAAGAGGCAGAACTAGATATGAATTGCCAACATTCATTGGATTATGGAGAAAGCAAGGGAGTTTCAGGAAAAACAAAACATACATTTCTGCTTCATCAACTACCCCGAAGCCCTTGACAGTGTGAATCACAGCCAAGTATGCTCCTAACCTCAAAGAGATGGAAGTATCAAATTATCTTACTTGTTTTCTGAGGAACCTGTATACAGGTCCCAAAGAAACAATTGGAATTGAATATGGAACAACTGATTGGCTTAAGATTGGACGAGTATAACAAGGCTGTATATTGTCACCTTATTTATTTACTATTATATAAGTAGTACATCACGTGAAATGCAAGGCTGGATGAATCAAATGCTGATATTAATGTTGCTGACAAAACTATCAACAGTTTCAGATATGTAGATAATAACATTCCAATGACAGAAAATGATGAATTAAGAAAGTTCTTATAAGGGTAAAAGAAAAGAGTATAAAAGCTGGCTTGAAGCTTGACATTAAAACAAAAAGAAATCCTCATAAGATCTTGGCAACAGGTCCCATCTCTTTCTGGAAAATAGAAGGAAAAGAAATGAAAGCAGCATCAGACTTTATATTCTTGGGATCAAAGATCCCTGCAGATAGCAATTGCTGCTATGAAATAAAGACACTTGATCCTTAGAAGGAAAGCTATGGACAATGGAGACAACACCTTGCTTAAAAAGCGCTGTGTGATTAAATCTATGATTTTTCCAGCAGCAATGTAAAGTTGTGAGAGTTAGAGTACAAAGAAAGGTGAGTGCTACAGAATTGATGCTTTCAAATTGTAGTGCTAGGGAAGACTTTTTTAAATAATTTTTTTCTGAATTTAAATATTTTTTCTCTTAAATTCATATTATTTTAAATTAAAAGATTCATTGATTACAAAAAGCTTAAAAATTAATTTAAAACAAACATGAGATAGTATGAGAAACCTATTTGTGTTTCTTTAACATGAGTTGTAAATATTTAAATATTAAAATACAAATTAGAGTATTAAGTTTCCTTAGAGTCCTTTGGAAAAGAACATATATACCTAGCAGGCAAGTGGAAGCTATGCAGAATGACATCATAGTTGATTATATCAAGCTTATTTCTGAGGCCAGACGAGCCAGGTCCCACTGCCTTAAGTGTGAGCTTTGTGCCACCTTCTCCAAATAACCTCACCAAACTATGGAAATTCAGGGTGGAGATAAAATATTTTCCTTTATATAATGTTTGATACTACCCAGGCAAAAGAACCCCAAATATATTAAGGCAGTACTTTCGGAATTCTTGGTCAAGAGCAAATACTAACAAACCATCTAGTCTCACTAGGGAGGAAAGAGACATGTTTGGTGGCAGGTGCTGTCTGGAAACTGAAATCATTCCTTTTTGCTTTAGCAACATTTTCTGAAATTGTTTCTTTTCCATTCTTCATAATCTTGTTCTAAATCTTCACTTAGTTGCTACTTACATAGAGACTCTGCTTCATCCTTTATTTCCTTCTTGGAATGTTCAGCTATAATCTTTTTCTCTCTTTTGGATGGTAGAGAAGCTGAAATGCTAGATTCTCCCTTAGCTTGCAGCTCAAAATTTTCCAAATGTTTACAGAATTGATCAAATTAAGCTTTCTCTACAAAAGATGTGGCCACCATTTTGTCTTTATCTACTTTTAGCTTTAGAACCCTGCGTGCTGAAAATAGTGTTAACTATAGTGAAAAAGGGCCTGGACAAATCCAGATTTATTTTCTGTATCTGGAGAAGAGTGGCTTCATATATCGGTAGTATCTTTGTAGCAATGTATACTGCCTTCCTGCAGTTAAACAGTCCAGCTAAAGTCATATATTGCATGATTCGAATCAAGCCTAGCAAACACTTAAAAGATTTAAGACAGTTTTAATAATTTTTCTTCAAACTAGAAAGGTTAACTACATAAGTTTTGTGGATCTCATACTGGTAGCAGCAAAATCTAGACATGTGATTGAATTACTTGTTTCCATTGTATGAGCAGACAATCCAGTACACTTGCGACAGTTGCAGGTACTCCTCAGCTTTCCTCAGCACAGCAGAGTCCATGATTCCCAGTTGATGTCCAAGACACACAACGAGCCTGGGCTCTTTGGCATGCGGAAAACATGATGGCCTTTGAGTCTCCCTATGGAAGGACTAAAGGCCTAGAAAAGACTTTTTAAAAAATATTGTGTCTTGGTTTACCTTTATTTCTTATGGAACATGACCAAGATGAGAAGTCTGAGTTTTCTAAAAACAAGATTAGCTTTTACAGAGACCTGGATTATGTTACAAGTATCTTGTCTTCTCATTGTTAGGAGATGTGTTTCCACAAAGAGGAATCCTGTAGTAGTATGGATGTTCTAAGAGAGACTATCACCTGCCACAAGTATCTTCTTGTCCTCTGAGTGTTCTGAGACTAGATGCAGTTCCACAGAGAACAACGTTGTAGTAACCTGGGATGTTCTCAGAAACTGTCTCCAGCGACAAATATTTTGTCCTCTGAGAGTTATGTAGTTAATGCCGATATTTTTCCCTCACCTATCCTCAGGTGAAAAGTGAAAAGTCCTCGGGTATTAGACATTGCACAAATTTTCTAAATGCATCAATCAGTTGGGCTGACTTTTTTTTTCTTCCCTCACATATCTCTATGAATGCACATGCGGGATCCTCCAGGATCATTCAGGTGAAAGGAGGGGTGTACAGGTGTGAAGGGGTCGGGGGAGGTTATGCTGGGGGAAAGGAAGGAAATGGAAGGGAAAGAAAGAGGGTAAGGGGCTGGTGGACTACTAGCTGCCCAGGGTCTTTTCTCCTGACTCTGAAGAATAGGGAAGTCATTCTTTTCCTATGGAACTATGGAGACTGAATGCAGATTGAGGCCAACTGTTTGCTCTCCTTTTTTTTTCTTTTTTTTTTTTTTGATTTTCCCTAAATTTGATAGGTAAACTATTCCATGCCCTCCCAAATTGCTTATAGTATCAGCCTTTATTTGTAGATAATGAACCCATTTTGACTTTATTTTGGTATATGGTGTAAGATATTGGTCTATGCCCAGTTTCTGCCCTACCATTTTCCAGTTTTCCTAGCAGTATTTGTGGAATAGTGAATTAGAAGTGGAATAGCCCAGAAGCTGGATTCTTTTGGTTTATCAAAGAATAGTCGTTGGCTACTGTCTCTTGTGTACCTAACCTATTACACTGAGCCACAACTCTGTTTCTTACCAAGTACCATGTAATTTTGATTACTACTGCTTTATAGTACAGTTTAATATCTAGTATGGCTAAGCCACCTTCTCTAGCATTTCTTTTCATTAATTCCCTAGATATTCTAGACTTCTTGTACTTCCAGATGAATTTTGTTATTATTTTATCCATCTCTGTAAAATAATTTTTGGTAGTTCAATGGGTATGGTGCTGAATAAAAAATAAATATAGGTAAAACTGTCATTTTTATTATATTAGCTCAGCTTAACCATGAGCAACTGAAATTTTTCCATTTATTTAGATCTGACTTTATTTGTGTGAAAAATGTTTCATTATTATGTTCATATATGTCCTGGTTTTGGCTTGGCAGATAGACTCCCAAATATTTTATAGCATCTACAGTAACTTTAAATGGAATTTCTATTTCTATCTTTTGCTGTTGAGTTTTGTTAGTCATGTATAAAATGCCTAGGATTTATGTGGGTTTATTTTATATCTTGCAACTTTGTAAAGTTGTTTATTATTTCAAGTAGTTTTTTACTTGATTTTCTAGGATGCTCTAAATCATCATATCATCTGCAAAAAGTGGTAATTTAGTTTCTTCTTTGCCTATTCTAATTGCTTCAATTTCTTTTTCTTCTCTTATTGCTACAGCTAATATTTCTAGTACCAAATTGAATAATAGGGGCGATAATGGACATCCTTGTTTCACCTCAATCTTATTGGGAACGAATCTAGTTTATCCCCATTTCAAATAATGTTTGTTGATGCTTTTAGGTAGATACTATTTATAATTTTAAGGAAGGATCTATTTATTCCTATGCTTTCTAGTGTTTTTAATAGGAATGGTTGTTGTATTTTTTAAAAGGCTTTTTTCTGAATCTATTGAGATGATCATATGGTTTCTGTTAGTTTTGTTGTTAATATGGTCAATTATACAGATAGTTTTCCTAATATTGAAACAGCTTTGCATTTCTGGAATAAATTCTACCTAGTCATAGTGTATTAATTTTGTGATAAGTTACTGCAATCTTTTTGCTAATATTTTATTTAAAATTTTGCATCAATATTCATTAGGGAAATTGATCTTTAATTTTCTTTCTCTGTTTTGACTCTTCCTAGTTTAGGTATTAGTACCATATTTTTGTCATAAGAAGAATTTGTTAGGACTCTTTCTTCACCTATTTTCCAAAGTAGTCTATAAAGTATAGAAATAAATTGGTTTTTGAATGTTTGATAGAATTCACATATAAAACCATCTGGCCCTGGAGATTTTTTCCTAGGGAGTTCATTGATGGCTTGCTCAATTTCTTTTTCTGAGATTGGCTTATTAAGATATTTTACTTCCTCTTATGTTAACCTGGGCAATTTATATTTTTGTAGATATTCATACATATCTCTAAGGTGGTCAAATTTATGGACATACAATTGGGCAAAATAATTCCTAATTATTGTTTTAATTTCTTCTTCATTGGAGGTGAATTCAACCTTTTCATTTTTGATAATGGTGATTTCATTTTCTTCTTTTTTTTAATCAAATTGAGCAAAGGTTTATCAATTTCATTGTTTTTTTCATAAAACCAGCTCTTGGTTTTATTTATTGATTTAATAGTTTTCTTGATTTCAATTTTATTAATCT
>JAQQSZ010013814.1:0-11669 GCA_028646595.1 Phalanger gymnotis
CACACACACACACACACACACACACACAGAAAGAGAGAGAGAGAGAGAGAGAGAGAGAATATTTTTTAAAAATCCTCTGTGTGTGTGTGTGTGTTCCTTGGGAGAATAACTGTGTTAACATCTATTATTTCAGAGAGTGGTAGAGGGAAGATGACATTCACAGGGGTTGTTGGCTATAGAAGAGGCTCACCAGGAAGTCCAGGGTCCAGCAGGATCCTCTGAGCTTGAGGCAGAACCCTCTGCTGGTAGAATAGAACATTTGTTTAGAATCTGGTAATAGACTCTTGTTTTCTGGCCTGCTTTATGGTTCATTCTTCTCATCATGGCTACAATCAGATAGTGGCCAGAAAGTATTTTTCCCTCAAAATTTGAATAATTTGGTGAAGATGAATCAAGATAAAAGTTCATTCATTTAACAACCATGTATTAGTGAATGAAAAGAATGTCCTAGACATTTATTTTCCATTTGGTGAGTTGAGGTCCCTGACTGCCTACTATGAAGGGAAATGACTCGTCAGATAAGATTTCCTATAACTACACTTCTCAAGTTTTGGGGGCAACTTTCCTCTCTGTATTTTCCTTCCTAGCAGACCCTCAAAACAGAAATGAATCAGTCTTGGATTTCAGGGGAAGGACATGCTGCATTTCTCAAGATCTCAGGGTTTACACATGAGAGCAGTATAACAGGCTCCCAAATCTCAAAATATTCTTCATAAGGCACGGGGGTAACATTTCTAATCCCCTTTTCCCGGACTGTCTATTGCCTCTACAATAAAGTACAAAGTAGCTTGCCTGAAATTTAAGGTCCTGTACAACGTTTCCTACCTACTTTTCAGCCTTATGTTATCTACTACCACTTTGCAAACTTCGTTTCAGCCAAGCTAGTCTACTTCTCATTCTCTCACTTAACATCCCATCTCTTGGTAACCTGCAGTTGTTTAAGCTGATTTCCATCACCAGAATATGATCCTCTATTTCTCAGAAATTTCATTTGAGCCTCAGTTCAGGTGTCAACCCTTTTATGAATCCTTCATGACTCCACAGTTTCTCTCTCTGTCTCTCTCTCTGTATCTGTCTGTCTGTCTGTCTGTCTGTCTCTCTCTCTCGTTCTCTCCCTCCCTCCCTCTCTCTCCCTCTGTGTGTGTGTGTGTGTGTGTCTGTCTAGCTTTCTCTTGCTTTCTCGAGCTCTCTCTCCCCTGATTTTTTCTCTTCCTATACATATCTGAATATGAACTGCAAATATGAATTCCCTGAGGGTAGGAACTCCTTCATTTTTATCTCCCTTATATTTTCGTAGCACGTATGTTGTGGCTCTCTCTCCTTACACCCAGACTTGCTGCATCTATCCCCAGGGCTCTAGGGAATCATGAGTGGTTAAGATTTATATTTATCTATTGCCATTGGCTCAACTCCCCCACCTCTAAACACACATACACTCTTAGGTACCAGTTAATATTGACACAGTTCTGGTTAACCACTTAACAGCAATTAGCTTTTACAAATGATATTTACTTCAAAGATTTAACCGGGGGGGGGGGGGGTCGGTGACGCTGCGGGGAGAGGTGTAGACGCCGCCGGCTCCGCAGACTTTTGTGCTGCCGGGAGGAGGGCAGGCTGCGGAGGAAGTGGGGCGCCGATTCCCCTTCCCCGGAGCCGCGGGGCTCGGAGCCCTCGCAGCCTGGGCGTATCGTCACCCCCACTCCCCGCCCCCACCCCCACCCCACCCCGTGTCCCCCACTCCCCACGCGCCCAGGAGCCCCGCCCTGCCCAGTCGCTCCGTGCTATGTTTGACACGCTCCCGCCAAACTCCTCCCGGAGCACCTCCAACAGCTCCCCTTCCCTTCGGAAGCGGGTGCTGCTGCTAGCCCTAAACTGGTTCCCACCTGCGGAGCAGGGCACCGGAGCCATGGTGGAGAAGGGGTCTGAGAAGGGCTCCGACAGCTCCTCCGAGACAGGCGTAGGGGCAAGCCCTCCTGGAACCCAGTAACTCAGCAGCAGAAACTTCATCAGAAATAGCCAGACAGCGCAGAGCTGGTGCGGTATCTTGAGTCTCACCTACAAAGAGCGAAATGAGGACTTCCGAAAGCTCTTTGGCAAACTTCCTGAGGCTGAGCGGCTCATTGCAGAGGGATAGCCTTCTTCAAGGCCGCCTCTACCCCTCTGAAAATTGGATCTGTTTCTACACCAATATCTTCCATTGGCAAACCACGATTTCAATCCCGCTGAAGGGAGTGACATGTCTGAAGAAGGAGAAAACTGCCAAACTGATCCCCCACGCCAACCAGATCTGCCCCGAGGGCGAGAAACATTTCTTCACTTAATTTTGGGGCCGGAGACCGCTGCTTCCTGCCTTCTCATCTTCCGCCTTTGGCAGAATGCCCTGCTGGACAAGACTCCGTCCCCTCGGGAGCTGTGGTACGTAGTGCATCAGTCCTATGGGGCAGAACTCTGCCTCACCAGCGAGGACGAAGATTACGTCTACCCTTTGCAGCAGCTCAATGGTTTGGGGTCTCCAGACCTCAGCCGAGACCACAGCTTCCCGAAGGCCTCAGTTCACTCGCTGCCTCTCCCAGGCCAGCAGCGATGGGGACAATGTGGGTGAGGAGGATAAGAAAAGGCAGATCGACAGTCAACCAGATGCCTCCTCCAGTCAAACACTAACCCCAGTGACCGAGCCCCCTCCAGCCGAGACACCCCAGGATGGTCCAGCCCCCCGGCCCCCTTGGATCTGCTGCCCAGTGAAGAGATGTTGACAGACACAAGTAACTCCTCCTCAGCCACGGAGGAAGCTGACTTGACCCTCTTCCTACCGGACCTCTCTGGCATCCTCCTCATCAACTGCGTGTTCCTCATGGGGGCTGACCGCCTGCAGCAGATGCTGTTCTCTGATTCCCCCTTCCTGCAGGGCTTCCTCCAGCAGCGAAAGTTCACTGAGCAAATGTCACCAGAGACGAGTTCTGTCTTACACTATCCCCATCAGCACCCCCCTGGACCCCAAGAGTGCAGCGGTGGCGGAGACTCAGACTCTATTCCGACGGAGTCCTCAGGGTTGGGGCTGTGCGGTGGATTCCAAGGTCCTCACTCAGGGCATTCCATACCAAGACTATTTCTACACTGGTCATCGGTACTGCATGCTGAGCCTGGCCATAAACAAGACCCGCCTCCGTGTGTCCTCGGAGATCCGTTATCGGAAGCGGCCCTGGAGTCTGGTGAAGTCCCTCATCCAGAAGAACTCGTGGAGCGGTATCGAAGATTACTTTCACCACTTGGAGAGAGAACTCTCCAAAGCAGAGAAAGTGTCCCTGAAAGAGGGCGAGAAGGAGGCCCAGGGCCTGCTGTCAGGCCTGAGACGACACAAACGGCCTCTGACCTGGAGGAAACACGGAGAGATCCCGGCCCATGCTGATCCGGACACTTGTACTTGAGGAGGCCTGCACCCTTCAGGCTCAATTTCTTCTCAACTCTCAGAACCCTCCCTAGACCAGAAGTCTGGAATTCTCCTTATTATCAGCATTGTCCTTGTCATCCTGGTTGCTCTAAATGCTCTCCTCTTCTACCGGCTCTGGTCCCTGGAGCAGTCGGCCCACACCTTTGAGGCCTGGCACAGCCTGGCTCTGGGCAAAGGCCCCAACTCTCCCCATAAGAAGTTTCCTCAAATGGCAGCTGAGTGGGCAGAAATCTTGGCTTTCCAGAAGCAGCTCCACAGTGTGGAGGTGCACAAATGGCAGGCAGATTCTCCAGGCCTTGGTGGAGCTACTGTATGAGATGAAGTTCTCTCTGGAGAAACTCCACCAGGGCATAGAGATGTCGGAACCCCATTTTAACCCTGAGCCCCTTGGAGAGAATGCGTTCTCCTGAGAACTGCCTCACTCCCCTTCCACCTGCCCTCCAATGAATGGACAGATAGACAGCCTCAGTTTCCACTCCTGGACCAGTGCTGCACCCGTTGGATGACCGCTTCTCCCCACCCCCTCCTAAGCCCCTTGCTGTGTCCCCTTTTCCTCACTTCACACCTATAATCACTTTATCTCCAATACCCACAAGAAACTCTCCTCCCTATGCAGAACAATCTCCAACCCTCACCCACCCCCTATAACCCCCATGTCAGGGAGAATGGTGGGAGGCTTCAGCTGCCGAACTGTAATGCACTTTTGTGCCTGGGGAGGGTACACTGGGGGCCGTAGCGAGGGGGAGAGAACAATATTCTTGCCCCCTCAAGCCTCCTCCAGGCTCCAAGAACTGTTTGTCTCCTCCTCTCCCAGATGATACTGGAGATGATCCTGGAGATGGTTGCAAGGGCCTTCTCTGCAGCTCCTTCTCTCCCTTTTTCCCTTTGGGTAATTTATTTTGAAAGGGTCAAGCTGCCCCTGGGAGGGGGGGATAGACCTAGGGTGGGGAGTCCTATGGACAGGGGAAGGCTGACTGTCTAGTGTTCCCCACAGAGATGGGGTCTAAAGTATTCTATTTATTTTGGGGAAACAGAGCCCCAATAAAGGGTCCAAAATGTAAAAAAAAAAAACAGGAACAAATAGGTACATTTCTACAAATATTTTCTCCAGTGCCATGGAGGTATATTCTATACTACACCATCTTAATCTTTGGGAAGAAGCGGTTCAAGTTATTTCATCTCATACATAGCACTGGTCCCACTAAGTTCCTGTCCAGAAGTGGTCCAAATGTCAAATGAACCACCATCTCAGTTTCTGGCCTGGGTCCAGAAGGTCATTCCTGAAAATCACTTCTTGCTTCTCAAGGCATCAGTGCTAGTTGGGCCACAAAATTTATCCTGGTCTCTGACTCCAGAGTTTTGTGGCTTACTCTCCTAACCTCTAGACTAATCTCTTTCACAAAAAAATATAAAAGAACCCAGAGGCCAAAAGGGATCACTGAGATCCCCTAAGAGCACAGATGAAAGGAAAGTAGTTAAAATGGTCATTGTTTCAGCCTAGTTCCAACTAAGCTACTTATTCCTACTTGACTAAGAAGAATGATTACACATGGGAAAGACCTTAGAGTGAGGTAGTGTTCTCCAGTGGAAAGAGCATTGGAATAGAAAGGAGTTTAAAGGTGTGTGGGTCAAAAGACCACTGACTCAAGTAAAAAAAAAAACAGAGGTGTCTTGGTTTCTCAAGGTAGGAAAAAAACCAGAAGCTTTATTTGATCAAATCTCGCAAGAATTGGGCATCTCTCACTACCAGGGCAGAAATAGCAGTGACGGGAGGCGAGGGGAGAGAAGACAAGTAGGGAGATATATACCCTTGTACAAACAATTCTAAGAAATCCCACCCCAGAGGCTGAACCCCCATTCCCATTTGTGGAGATGAGTGGCCTCACAATCTAACCAGGAATAAATTTTTACCCAGTACAAGCACAGAAACTACAGAATTACCTTATAGGGAAATTTTAATGTTAAGATGGCAGTTTTCAACTAGGCTAGGGGAGGGGGAGAGGGGAATATCATCTGGTTTCCCTGAAATCATATGATTTACAGGAAAATGAAACTTAGGCCTGGTGAGGTTCATATCCTAACTAAATTTGTACTATCTCTATTTGAATATTGCCTTGCCTGAGTTATTCATAGGGAAGCTTTCAATCTTGTATTCCATTCAAGGCTGAGGTGACATCTATAAATCTAAAGAAGGAGGGGGAGAAAGACATTCCTAAAGGCTAAATAATCAGATTCCCACAGACTCAAATTTATCCCATTTCCCTTTTCTCTAAATATTGATTCTCAAATATTTTAGATATAAATACATATATACATATTCCCTGTGAAGTCTCCACACTTTATTCTCTCACTACCTCACACAAGGGATAACAACCAGACAATATAGGACTGGAGAAACAGTGTTGTCAGAACAAGGGTGATGGTCTATGATCACAGCCTAATGCATTTGATGAATGAAATTATTAGATGTCCACTTCCACCTCTCCCCTCCTTCAGTCCTCAGAAGTACTCAGCATCACCTGATTAGTTTTAGTACACTGGAGTCAGTTGTTATTCATCCTTCATTTTTAAAAAGTATTTAATTATTTTTATTTTTAGTTTACAACACTCAGTTCCACAGTTTTTGAGTTCCAAATTTTCTTCCCCTCCCTCTCCTCTCCCCTCCAAAGAGGACCAATGACATCATGGGGTCATGTCTTCACTTACATGTGAATTAGATTTAAGAAAGGTAGAGCGGCACAAAGTCATCAGCCTCACTCTCTTCCAGAGTCACTGAAGCCCAGTGGTGAGACAACAGTCAAGACACTGGTGATGGCTCCGGATGAAGTGCCTGACCTTGGTGTCTGTGATGTCTGACCAAGTTCTCAGCACCTGCTTCATTTGCCTTCATGATCATTAGAACAAATTATGCTCGTTCACCCATTCTGCTGGGGGAAGCCTTCACGTGATTGGGGTGGACATCTCCATAATTAACTAATAGGTTTGAGGCCTGTCAGTTATCATCAACTTGGTTTAGCCTGTCTGCCAAGATGTTCCACGTGTATTCCACAGTCTCTTCAGAGTACTTCCAGTATAGGGCCTCACAACTATTCCTGAAGCAAAATCCCTAGCCTATGGGGATGTACTGTCTCAGTCTCTCTGAGCATTTGCCAGACCACTGTTCCATGTTGGTATTTCACTTATTTGGTTGACACAATACTTTAAATACATTATTTCATGTGATCCTTACAACTACTCTGTAAAGTTTGTGGGAGGTGGGATTATCATCTTTTGAAAAGGAAAAAATGGATTCTCAGAGAGATGAAGTGACATAGAAATTGAGTGATTGATCTGGGACTCCAGTTCAGTTCTTTTGATTAGAAGTTTGGTGCTGATTTACTGATAACTTCTTGTAACACAGACACACTAATAATAATAATGAAGTCTTGAGGAGTATCATCAACACACACCCCTCCATAATTCATTACTCGGCTAGAATCATTTTTCTTACACAAAGATCAGGCCTTGTCTTTGCTGTGCTCAAAAGTTTTCTTGGTGTCATGAATGTCTATGCGATAAAATTAAAAGTCCTCTGCTCATCATTCAAAGCTTTCTGTTATTTGGCTTTGAATCTGCCTTTCTGAACTTATCCCTTATTAACTCCATATCTGTGGTGTAGTTAGTGTGGTGAGGTATGGTATGTGATATATGACACAACAGAGTATAGCATTGCACAATATAATACAGTATCACATTAACGTAACTCTTTCAATTTTACAAAGCACTTTGCTCACAGTGGCCCTACGGGGTGGGTAGAACCAGTAATACTAACTGGTCTTACTCTTACTATTTGAAGAGGCAGACCCTGAACTTCCCACTTCCCAATGGTTCAAGAACAATGGCTAGTCTAAAGAGAGTCTCAATTCTCCAATTCCAATTCCAAGCAATTTCTCTTATGTCTCGTTCAGGAAACAAAGCCTAATCTCCCCAAGGCCTTTTGCTCGCTAGCTGTTTAGGGTGGTGGTCGAGGAAATAACAACTCTGCCAACTTCTAGTTTTTGTGGGGAGTTGGTAGGAGGATGGGGAAGTCGATGGCGATTGTTCGTAAGGATAAAGGGCCTTTGTTACGGGGGACCTGGATAGTCCTCTGAAGGGGACAACAATCTTCCAATTAGTAATCATAATAAATGACATGTAATATTGTAAAGTTTGTAAAGCTTCAGCCAGTTTGATCTTCATAAAAGTTAGGTTGTATTACATAGGTCATTTTTTTCCCTTAAGATTGGATCTGTCATTTCCACTGGTTTAGGAATTTCACAATTATTATCTCATTTAATCTTCACAACAGTCCTAGAGGATAGGTCATTTTGCAGTTGAGAAAGGGAATTAAACAGAGGTTTAGTGACTGCCCTAGGGTCACAGGATTGGTAACTGTCTGAGGCTAGATTTGAACTCAGGTCTTTCTGACTACAACCCAATGCTCTATCTACTGTGCCGCCTAGCTGCCTCTAGGGATTCCAGGGAATTCCTACTGAGGAAACTTGATCCATTAAGGTAGATGGTCAATTGTGCTATAAAGTATAATCTTAGCTTTGCCCGGAGGCGCTGAATGTTAAACGATATGCCTAGAGGTGATATTTGAATCTAGGACATCCTGACTTGAAAGTGAGCTCTCTATGAAACAAGCTCACGCTGCCTCTACCATGCATGGTATAAGGCAATCAATGAAACAGTAAATTAAGCCTCGATTTGTCTATAGCCACTTTCTGAGATATAAATGCTTACATTTTAAATTTAACGTTAGGCCAAGATGAAACAGGATTTGAATTCAGTTCTTCGTAATGCCAGGTCCAGTGTTCTATGCGCTGCTCTGCCTATCTGCCTCCTGACAGCTCTCTTCTACAACTAATCCAGCAGAGACATGTAGATGCCCCAAACTGAGACTGGGCACCTGAATCATTTCAGGGCAACCAGGGTTGTCTGATCCAGGCAGAATCTGTTCCACTGCCTTTCTGGAGTCAGATGGACGCGGGTATTATTCATTTCTATCCATAATCCTTGCCCAATATTCAGACTGAAAACTGATCTGAGGGAAAATCAGAGTGAGTCTTTTTTTTATACCCCAGGCCTATCTAAAGAAAGAGGCAAAGTTCTACAGAAGCCGGACACAAGGTCACCACAAAGAGCCTTCAGTGCAGAAACTGAACAGATTCCTCAGGGTGTGCACTATAAAGATAAGAGAGGATAGATGCAGCAAAGAGGTCCCTGAGGCCGTGCCTGAAGCCATAGAAGGAGACCATGGGACATTCTGAAGCTCTAATGCCAGAACCCGGTTGTAGATGCAGGACTGACTGAAGAGGGCCCTGTGCTTAACAGCTGTGTGACAAGCAGCAGTTGAGGGCCTGCTGCTGTGTGTTGGGCAAGGGTTATAAACAGAAGTGAGCAACATCTGTGCATCTTTGGCTCCAGAAGGAGGCTGATCAGATGCCCAGCATTGGCTGCCCCTAAACTCCTTCAACAACAACACTTACGTAGCACTGCTGTACACTACTTTGTGCCAGGCACTATGCTAAGCCCTGTGCAATGATTATCTCATTTGATCATCATAACAACCTTAGGAGGTAGGTGCTATTATTATCCCCCATTTCATGGATGAGGAAACTGAGGATAACAGGGGTCAGTGACTTGCCCAAGGTCACACAGCTAGTAAGTGTCTGAGGTTGGATTTTAATTCAGCTCTTTCTAATTTCAGGCCTAGTGCTCTATCTACTGTGCCACCTACAGAACATTTAACATTCAGAGAATACAGCAGGGAAATCCAGGAGAATAAAGAATAAGGTCTTGCTTGGTTCAGAAGTACATAGAATATGGCCCTAAAGGAAAGTCCTAAAGTAGAAAGTAAGGCTGGAAGAATGAGTAAACAAACAAACAGTAACAAATTTGAGTCCCATTAAAAGCTATTTTGGTGAGAGGGCAACAAACACAAACTCACAAAAAAAGAAAGACTAAAATATTTATAAGCAAAGCCTCAAAAGAAAATAATATAGCTGAGAAAGAAGTTCAATGAAAATTCCTAAAATAAATAAATTAAAGCAAGTTGATTTTTTTAATACTTAAAATTATCTTATAAATTAAATGAGACCATTAGAAAAAAGAATTGGAAAAGAAATGAGTCATGGAGAAAAGGCTTAAACCAAAAATTAACAACTTAATACAAAGGATGGGGGGGTGTATCTTGGTGGTACAGGGGACAGAGTACTGGATTTGGAGTCAGGAAGATTTAAGTTGAGAGAAATGATTGTTAATAACCAATTACTAATATATCAAGGAAATCCAGGGTTTTTCCCTTTCTATTTCCTCATTCAAAGCCTAGTCCTTGTGAAGGACATGGATGATAGATGAGATATGATTAACAATCTCCTTAATCTTAGGTGACATCCCACCCAATTTGTACATAAGTGGCTTGGGTAAAGGTGATCCCTTTTTCTAGATTTCCTGAGGCAGGGATAGTCTGGGTAGCCTGGAGTAAAAGTGACATATTCAAAGTCAAATCCCCCAGCCCCTCATTAGAACAAGCCCATGTCTCATTATAATATTCATTCTCTAATTAATTGTTAACCAATAAGAGTTAACCTATCTACCTCTTGGGAACACCCACTCTTGTAAGGGTATACAAGCCTTCAGCACTCTCCAAAGTTTATCTTTTGTTCCCAAGAGTACCACTGATATCATTTATTAATTCTTAGCTACCTATAATTAATAAATTGATATTAATTACCCAAAAATTATGTCTCTCAGATTTGTCATATGTCACAGTTTGGCAGCCACAGAGAGGACCAGAGCTCTACACCCCTGACTCTTAGCAAAAAATTTCCCTATATCTTTTTGAGCCCAAGTGGAGAATGTATCCACAAGGAGGAACTTTCTGTTGGGATTCCAGCTGTGATTTGACTCTCTTCTTATTACCAGTAATTAGATCTTCTCTGGACAAGATTATATGGTCTGTTTATCTGTTTTTACACTGCAGCTCTCTGACTTTCATTCCCATGGTGGTGGAGGGTGGGGTGCACCCGCTTTGCATCAGCTAGATGCAAGAGAGAGGAGAGAACTCTGATCTGTGCTTAGTATAGTTTTATCTTTTCTTGGGTGCTGATAATTTAATATCTATGATGTTTTTAAGCATAAGATAATTTCTCTTCCTTTCTCTTTTAATTAGGTCTATATATAATAAATAATTTAACAATATAACTATATGTACAATACAATTAAATTAAATACTATATATATGTATATATATTTATAAACTAGAGATTGTACACATAATTACACAGGTAATTAAAGCTCTAATTTAAACACATAAAAATTAGAGATTATTTAATTTATATATAAAAACTAGTGATTATATTATTTATATGTAATCTCAACATTTTTCTAAAGCTCTTTATATAATGCAAATAATTTTATATATATATATATGTATATGTATATATCAATCTCAAATTTTTCTAAAGCTCTATTCAGATCCTTAACTTCTCCCTTGTTTATCTTTTGGTTTGATTTGTCTAGGTCTGAAAAGATAACTTATGCATACATACATAGATGAATATGAAGATAAATATCACTCACTGTTTTCTTGCTTTTCCTACTTTTAAGTACCTTCCACACCTCACCTTGCTTTAAATGAGCCTTTCTCTTCTTAGTTGTAGTAACATGTCCTGGTTGCCTACAACAGGAGACAGAGATATCCTATCTCCTTCCTGAGGGTCCATTCTCTTTCCATTACATATTTCACATGTCTCTATTTCCTTCAAAAATTTTTGTAATACCTTCCTAAAGGTTTCAAAATTCATTTTTTCATTGCTCCAGATGGTATTGTCCCTAGTAAGCAAAAGACAAAAATGATTTTTTTAAATTTTTTTTTATTTTTAGTTTGCAACAAACAGTTCTACATAATTTTGAGTTCCAGATTTTCTTCCCTCCCTCCCTCTCCCTCCCCAAGAAGGCATGGAATCCCACGTAACTTCCATGTATAACTTGGCATTGAATTAATTTATACACTAGCCAAGTTGTGGAGAAGAACCATGACCAATGGAATGACTCATGAGAAAGAAGAAACAGAACCAAAAAAAAAAAAAAACCCACAACCCAACAACAAATACAAAGGAGAGAAAAAAAATGGGGGGGAAAAAGGCAAGTATGAAGTGTGCCTTGATTTGCATTCATACTTCATTGTTCTTTCTCT
>JAQQSZ010013815.1:0-11669 GCA_028646595.1 Phalanger gymnotis
GCTTGAGAACACCAGAGGCTTGTTTGTGAGGAGAGGTGAGAAACTACAGCTGAAGAAAGCCGAAGCAGAGCCGACCAGACCCATGTGTGGACCCAGGAGTTTGAGCGAGGACTTGAGGCCAGTAAATATGATTTGGCTAAATACTATCTTGTTTTTCTGTGGCCTCCTGGTTATTCTTGTGAGGTGGGCTTTCTGGGCCTGGGGTTTTTTGGTCAAGATGTCGCAATGGGGAGGCTAGTTTGCAAATCTGTTGCTCTGGGGCCATTCTACTTAGAGAATCCCTCATACATTGAGGTTTCGAACCATTCAAACATATATATGGCCTTCCTAATACAGATAGATAGATAGATAGATAGATAGATAGATAGATAGATAGATAGATAAACCAAGTACAATGAAGTTTTTTGAGGGCAGGGATGATTTTTTGTTTTGTGTCACTGACAAATAGCTTAGTGCCTTGCGTATAATGGGTACTTAAAAGATGCTTTTGGGACTTAATTAAATATATATATATATATATGTATGTATGTATATGTGTATTTAGATACTATATATAGATATATAATAAATACATATATAATACACATATATTCATATATAAAACACACACATTATGTATACTTATTAATATATACACAATTCAATTAAGTAATAAGCATTTATTAATCACTTACTATGTGCCAAGCTAAACTGGGAGAGACAAAGATCATCTCTTGCCTTAAGGATCTAATATAAGAGTGGCTGAGGTAATGTAATGTAATATATGTGCGTATGTATGCGTATGTGTACGTATTTATATAAATGCATGCATATATGTGTATGTGTATATGTGTATATGCATGCATACATGTATATATACATGTATACACGTGTATGTGTATGTGTGTATATATGTATGTGTATGCATGCATATATGTATGTATGCATATATACCTATATTGTCTATATCTATATCTGTATCTCTATATCTACATGTGTATATGTATATATATATGAATATACATACATACATATAATGAGCTACAATAATGTTATCAATATGTACCACAAAAAGTGCCTACGCTGCTCTCCCTTCTTTCTTCACTTGGGAAAGGCAGGGTCACATTAAGTGTATTACAGGAGTGTGGGAGCAGGCAGGGCTCAGCTCCCACACAACCTCAGGATTCTATGCCTGCAGGTGTTTGTTGTGGCTCAAACAGGGCTAGAAATAACAAGCACAGGTGTGAAAGGACCCTAGTTCTAGAACTAGAGGAACCGAGTTCAAATCCTGCCTCTGACTCTTACTACCTGTATGATCTTGAGCAAACCATCTAATTTTTTTTCTGGACCTCAGGGTTGACATATCTAAAATGAAGAGGTGGCGTTCCATGACCTCTGAGCTCCCTTTTAGCTCTAGAGTTCTGTTCCTAGGGTCTCTATCAAGGATATTTAAAGAGATCCCATTTCTCTCTGAAAGGCTATAGGGTGTGGGCACAGTTGGACACTTGGGGAGATGTGGCTCCAGCTGTAACTGCCCTGATGGTGTGGTTAGCAGGGAGGAGCAGGGAGAGAGCTCCAGGGAAAAGAGGGCAGCTGGAGACTGGGGGGAGAGACAGCTATCCAGAGCATATTCCCATTGGTACAAAAGGTGGCCGGCCTGAGGAACGGCAATGCGAGGAATAGGAATGAGACCTCCCTAAGAAAAGACTCTGATGCCAGGGCCTGAGACGAAGGCTCGTTTGTCCCATCTTAGCTCCAGTTCTGGTTCTAACACAGAAACAAGAACTATGGAGTTCATGCTGTCATGCTTGTGTGAGGTCCAATGGAGCCAGCTTTGTCTCAATCTAAACAAAAATGCTGACATGTAGCCTTCAGTGAGAGGTGCATTCCTGGCTGCTGCGGCTAAATGCCTGTGTCTCTACCATATGGCAGCTGGATATGCCTGAAACTCATCTGGCATGGCCATGATGAATGAATTCTCTCTGCTTGGACTCACCATATGCAGCAGACGCTGAGGGACTATGAGCCCCTGCCTGCCCCTCCCAGCCTGAAGTCTGGAGGAGAGAGACGCCAAGGCTAGAGGATGGATAGTGCCTACAGCAGTGTTTGGCAACAGGTGGAGGGAGGGTGTGGCCTTTCACAAGGATGAATTCGATTGCAGTTTCTTATGTCCCATGCTCTGTGAGTGTGTGTGTGTGTGTGTATGAGAGAGAGAGAGAGAGAGAGAGAGAGAGAGAGAGAGAGAGAGAGGGAGGGAGAGAGAGAGAGACAGAGAGAGAGACAGAGAGAGACAGAGACAGAGAGAGGGAGGGAGAGAGAGAGAGACAGAGAGACAGAGAGAGACAGAGAGACAGAGAGAGAGACAGAGACAGAGAGAGACAGAGAGAGAGAGACACACACACACACAGAGAGAGATCCTTCTGCACTGGCTCTGTCAGGTATTTCAAGGGCTGTCAAGAATTGTTTGTTTTTTTCTAAACGTTGGCTATTTTTTTGAGCTCACTGCAGTAAGGCAGTGCCACGAAGAGAAAAAAAAAAGACCTGCCTCAAAGTCAGGAAGACTTGGTTTCAAATCCTGCTTCTGACACACATTGGTTGTGTGATCTCAAGCTAGTCACAGCTTCACAGAGAGCGCTTCCAGGCATAATTTATGTGAGTCTTTTACTTGCATCAGTGGAGCGAGTTCTCATGCTGGGACTCCCGGAGTGATGAAATTACATTGTGCGCCGGCTTGGGCCATTCTCCAGTGTCTTGTCTTGTCCCGCAGACTCACCTCCAGAGAGGACCCAGAGGCACATCTGCCTGACAGCCACAAATGGCCAAGTTCCCGAGGCTCAGTGCAGAACACAGTGACGCTGCCGAGAGGGCTGCGGGGGCGCTCTATTCTGGGTACACGAAGTTCTGCTAAAAATAGGTTGGGAATCCCAGGCTTTTCCGAGGCCGAGTGCTCAGCTTTCCAATCAGCCCCCGAGGCAGCAGGTCTGAGACAACTGAACACTAGCTGCTCTTTGCCAGAACCGTGACCATGACAAGTCTACGTGCTCGCCTTAATTTCTCCATCTGGGACATTTAGGATGATTTGACTCTTTATTTACCAATAAACCTGTAAGGATAAGTACACTGTGGTTATTCAATTCATGCTAACAAACGCAGGTCAGCTCAAATCCGGGAAGCTTGGTGTTAGCCACATGGAAATAGTAAAGGTGGGAATCGGGAACATGCAAGTTGTTTCTGCTACTTACGGAGGATGTAGATTTCCACATGAGATACCTAAACATATAGATGGGCGTCTTGGGGAGAGATCCCTTGGCTGTTCCTCATCCTCCAGGGGAAATGGTGATTTCTTTCTGGAGAGGAGCTTGAGACTTGGCCCATTTGGCTGGTAACTGTTCTTCCCTGAGAGAAAAATAATGGGAAAGAATGATTCTTGTCTGTCCTCTTGGTCTAGGGGCATGGTTTTCAAGTTCAGAAGGTACTTCCTTAAAGGGAAAGGACAACCCTATACCTACACCCATTAGCTTGGCCTCTTCTTACCAAAAGCTCTGTTACATAAAAGATTAGAACAATAATGAATAGTAATTAAACCGTTTTATCCAAGCAAATAATGGCCAGGAATTGGAGCAGATATACAGATTAGCATATAGTAGAAAATGCAAAATAGTGAATGAGCTCATTAGGTGGGAGTAAGATGAGATCTCATTTCAAGAGAGAGAGGGGGCCCTATTTTATCCAAGGGAAAATTCCTCAAAGTCTCTAGGAAGATGAGCTGGAAAATAGACATATTGAGGAACTGGCTTCACATGTGTGTCTGGCCTCCAAAGTTTGTCTCTTTTTCTCCATCTATCTTGAGTCAGGCCCCAAGAGAATATGGAACCACATATCATCAAAGCAGGAAAGAAGAAGAGAGAGGAAGTTTTTACTGACATGAAGTTGAAATTTGTGCCTTCGCATGTCTCATCCCTTGCTCCATGTTCTACTCTATGGAACCAAGCAGAACAAGTCTAAGGCTTTGTCCACTTGAGAGTCTTTTAAATGTTTGAAAACCACTATGGTGCCTTATCCAAACTCCCCTTTGCCTTGATTGTTGGCCTTCATTTCTATCTTCCATGCATATATCTTATTTGTTCTATCTTGACCATAGGATCTTATTCCACATAGGTCTCTTTAGGTCATTTTCCCTTTCATTCCTCATCACATTTGTATCATTAGAATTTTGTTCTTAGGAGTCTCTCATTGCTCTTGGCCAGAGTCGTCATCTCTAGCATTTAAGTACTCAGGATCCTATGTATCCAGGTGATAAACAATTTGAAATTTCTTCCTGAATGTGTGTGTGTGTGTGTGTGTGTGTGTGTGTGTGTGAGAGAGAGAGAGAGAGAGAGAGAGACAGAGACAGAGACAGAGACAGAGACAGAGACAGAGAGACAGAGAGAGTGTGTGTGTGATTGATTTCTCTATCCTCCTCTATCATGAACTCTGAAGAGATCACTTCCTCCTAAGGTTATTACTTCCTCCCAAATCCTAAGCTCTATGTATCTTTTCTGGGAAAGGTAATGTCTCCACTTCCCCACCAATTTTCCCTTAAAGAGGTGGCCTGATGTTCTTTATTGGCTCTCATTTGTGAGCATTAGCGTACATTGGCTCTTGGGGAGACCCTGCCCACACCACAGACTTCTATCTAGGGAATCTGAAAAGAATCTCAAAGATCACCTATTCCAAGACTGTCATTTTATAGGTGATGAAACAAAGACAGAGAGAGGAAGAGCCCAAAGTCACACAGCTAGCCAGGAGCCTCAATCCTTTTTCACTGTTACACACACACACACACACACACACACTCATGAAGTGGTAGCATGCCTTCTTCCACCAGAAACCATTCATATTACTACAATGTACTAATGCATTAATTCACTCTATGACTGCCCATATATTGCATGCTATTGCCTACTCAATAGGCATTTTTTCACCCACTTGGATTTCTTAAGTACAATTGCTTGGGCCAATATCTTGGGACAAACATAGGTTTCAGTGAGGAGGCAAGGTTCAATGGAATTATTTACATTATCAGATCTCATGATCGTTCTTTTGTGTTTCAAGTCTAGTAGGTTTTTTAATCCTTTATGTCAATGCAGTGATATTCAGAAATATCTCCTATTTTTAAGATGGAAGGTGGGATATGCAGGCCATTGGCCATGGGTCTAGGGAGCACAGTTGAAGCAGCAGACTTTCATATAGAGAATCCCAGCTAACATTTGCATGGCCTTTTCAAGTTTGCAAAGTGCTTTACCGATATTATCTCATTTGATCTTTATAACAACACTACAAGGTAGGTGCTATTATAATCCTCACTTTAGAAATGAGGAAATGAAGGATCACAGACGTTCAAGACTTACTCAGAGTACACAGGTACTAAATATCTTAGGGAAAACTTGAACTCTGATCTTCCTGAGTCCAAGTTCAACACCTTATCTCCTGTGCCACATAAGTGCCAAAGGAACCATTGAACAAACAATCACCTGGAGATGGTGACATAGGCATCCAGATCATTACTGAGGCCAGCTCTACACATACTTATGGGCATACTTGTTGGGGAGCATCCTATTAGAAAGTCAGCTCCTTGAGGACAGAGATTTTTGTTTTTGCACCTCAAGAACCTATCATTGATCTTGGCTCACAGTAAGTGCTTAGTAAATTCTTGTTAATTGATCAGTTGGGTAATCCAGTGTCCAACTTCTGGATGACTGTCCTTCCCCTGCCCTGATTACCTGCTGTTTCCTGTTGTTACTAGCCCCCACCTGCTTGTGGGTTTCATATCCTGAAATGATTACTCACTCCTTTGGATTATACCCTCAAGGTCTCCCAACAGGGACAGATGGCCACCTTTACACAACACTTAAAGCACATGGGTTTCTTCAATCTTGAGAGCAGTAGCCAGAATCTCACACACTTTCAGAGAACTCGTGGGGCTCCCAGATTCTTCATTTTATCTCCCTCTTTTCTCCACAGTTCAGCGTTGTGGGTATTAAAAACATCCTCAAGCCCCGGCCAAATATGTCTTCTTATAATTTTAAAACTCAGGAGTATTGACGGGAAACTTAATCCTTATTATGTTTCAGATTCTCTAATATGTAGCTCATTAAAATTTCTCATATAAGCCCAATGTGGTGGATAAGAAATGTTTAAAGCCCTGGGACAGGAAGTCACATCTCCCAAGGGAAAATGAATTGGTGTCCTTTGGGATTCAATTTTGGAATCTGGGCTCCAAAGACAAATGGATTCTAAACTTGGAATTCCAACTTGTGTCTATCCTAGTTATTTTGGTTATGATATCCTGTGGGGCATGGCCCAAGCTGGAAGGGAAATAATAATGCAAGAATCAGGCTTTCCTTTCAAAATTCAATTTTAAAACATTTTTGGGAAGTTCTATTTCTGGTACTCATGACTTTTCCTTTCCTTGAATCACGCTTTTATCTCCCAGTAGGCAATCATCAGAGGCAAATAGTCTACATGAAGAATGATGGCTCAGTGTCTCAACTGTCTTCTGAAGAATGACCTTTGGTGTGGAGAGAGAGAACTCTGGAATGATACTAAAAGATAGAATCAAATATGCAAGAAACAGTGATCAAAGGCCTGCTCTGGACAAGGCATTGTGATAGGTGGTATTTGGATCACCAAAGGCAGTATAGTCTAGTTGGAGAGATGAGATGTGAACAAGATACAAAAGTTCCTTAATGATTCAAGAATCATGGGGTCAAGTTCACAGGGGAATCTCAACACCACGGAGTCTATCCATACCTGAACAAGAAATCTCCCTACCACATTCAGGAGAAATGATCACATGGCCTTTTGTCCGGTTAAGCTAAGTTAAGTTCGGATTCGGATTCACACTGGCAATAAAGAACACTCCTGAGAGAATATGGTTTTTATTGAAAGACAGGGGAGATACTCCAACAAACACAGTTAACACAACAAAGACAAAGACACAAACAACATAGATTCATCACCTCTAGGAGGAACTCCAGCACTTGATGCTCTCAAAGCTGAGGGGGGTCCCGGTTTACATAGCCCAGCTCAATCAAGGCCCGAAAGGGAAACTGATCCCAGGAAGCTTCCTCTCCGTAGTGAGATCCCCACTAGCTTGTTCCACGTGGAGACTTTTATAGCTTCCTCAACAAGGAGGGCCTACTGCTAACTGTCTGGATGTTCCGCTCCAGAAGGGGCAGCCACTCTCCTCGGGAGGAGAAGATCTTGTCAATCATTTTGTTTATGAGAACTGGCTAGGTCCTTAAGAAGCAGTTTTGGAATTTCCTGTCCTATGTCTTAAGAGTTACCTGTTCTTTATTCAGGCCTATCTCCTAATGTATTCCATTCTTTTGCTTTGGGCCAATTCACAAGAGAGGAGTGTCTGAGAGGACCATTCTTAAGGTTTACCAGTTGGAGGGATGTTTGATTCTTTATTCCAAGCCGTAAAGTCTAAAGGTCTTTGCAAGAAAGAAAGGGGGAAAGGAATGTCTGATATTCCAAACCAGAGAGTCTTGCAGGGAGTTGGAATGGGGGGAAGGAAGAAAAGCTGGGCTTATAGTGTAATATGGAAGACCTTCTATAATGATTTATCATTCACCTTTGTTTGAATCACTCCAATCCGAGAGGAAACTCAAGTCTCTCCTTGCTCTTGTCTGTCCTCCACTGAGCTGCCAAAATGATCTTTTTAAAGTGTAAGTCTGATCATGTCACATGTCCCCCCCATCCCCCCCCCCACGCTAAACTCCAGTGGCTCCCTATTACCTCCAGGCTCAATTACAAAATCCTCAGTTTGGCTTTCAAAGCCATTGACAACTTCCATTTCCATTCTTTTTTCATGGCTTACCCCTCTCTACTTACTCTGAGATCCAGTGACGTTGGCTATCTTGCTGTTCCTCCAGCATAACACCTCATCTCCTGATTACATACCTTTTTATTGTCTGTCTCTCATTCTCCCATGCCTGGAGGGCTGTCCCTCTTCATCTCCATCTTGGGCTCCCCTAGTTTCCTTTAAGGTTCTGCCAAAATCCTACCTTCTATTAGAGGCTTTCCCTCACCCCCCCTTACCCCAAGTACCTTCCTCTGAGATTGCCTCCTCTTTATGCTGGGTGTATCTCATAGTCATTTACATGTAGTTTCAGCCAGTGTCTGCACCCAGTTATTCATATGTATTCTTCCCCATTAGAATATGAACTACTGAAGGACAGGGACTATTTTTGCCTCTCTTTGTATCCCCAGAGCTTAATACAGGCCCTGGCACATGGTAAGCACTTAATAAATGTCTGTTGACTTAAGATGACTGATGTCACCATAGCCAACTCACTAAAACTCTCTGAGCCTCAGTTTCCACATGTGTTAATTTGAGACAATGCCAGTAGCACATCCCTCACATGGTTGTTGTGAGGTTCAAATACACACAGAGTGCATTGGAAACCTCAAATAGGTGTCTAAATGTTGGGTGTTGTTATTTCTGTAGTCTGGAAAAGTTTCCTGAATGAGGAAGTTTTTATTGACTGTTAAAAAATTAATAGAATTTTGACTATTAGAAAGAATGGAGAAAGACATGGAGAACAGAATAGGAAAAGGTGTGGTTGTGAGACAACATCTGAGATGCTTGGGGAGCAGTGAATATGCTAATTTCAATGTCATAGAAGTGGTCAGGCTCTAAGAGTAAAATGGGTCTAAAGTGCTCTGTCAGGGAAACATCTGAAATCACTGAACAGCCAGGTGAGATGGTCAAAATGCCAACTTAAGAGCATTAGGTTGGTAGCAGTGCTCAGGATGGATTGAGAGATATTAGTGCTGGAGGCAGACACCAATGAGGAATCTATTTTTAGAGTTCAGGAGAGAAGGAAGAAGATCCTGACCTCGAGCAGTGGCCATGGGTATGGGAAGAAATGGATGGATAAAGAGAGGGATGGCTGGGACTTGATAATGAATTGGCTGTTGGAGGGACAAAGGAGAAGAAAGACTCAGAGAAGACTTCCAGGTTTTGAGCTTGGGTGACGGAGAAAAGGACGTCAGCACTCAAAGAAATGGGGAAGCTGGGAGGGGGAACTGGTTTTGAGAGAAAAGAGGAGTTTGCTTTCAGTTTGTCTGAAGATGCTGGGGTGGGGGGGGAGTGTCTTCAGCTATTTGAAGGTCTGCCATGTGGGGGAGGGTCTAGCCCATGCTGCTTGGCCCTGGGGGTGGGGGGTGGGGAACAGATGGAGCAGAAAGGTCCTGATGCTGATGATCAGAGCAGTCCTGAAGGAGAAGGAGCTGACTGTCTCCCCAGCAGGGTTGTTGTAGGGTCATATTTGTGGCATTATCTAGCTGATAACTGTAGATGTGGAGCGGTGGGCTGAAGATAGTCATATAGCCATCATCCATAGGGAAAAGAAGTAGGGCCATGGAAGTGAAGATGGTGTCCAAGTGGGAAAGACTATAGAGAGATCCTAGGATCATTGGTTTAGAGCTGAAAAGGAACTTTTAAGCCATGGAGGCTGCCTCTCCCCCATTTTATAGATGAGGCATTTGGATGTTAAGTGACTTGCTCAGAGTCACCCATCTAGTAAGTGTCTGAGGCAGGACTTCTATCCATGCTTTCCTGATGCCATGTCCAGGGATCTACCATTTCGCCACATTAGTGAGCGTATCAAAGGCAGAGGAGTAATGGACAAAGGAGTGTCCGGGAAGTGAAGTCAAAGGACGAGATTTTCAAGTTCAAATTTTGACTAACAGTCTTTGACTGTGTTGACCCTGAGCAAGTCATTTAAACCTCTCTGAGACTCAGTTTCCTAATCTCTAAAATGGGGTTAATAACATTCGTACTTCAACTTGGAGGTGTATTGTTAAAAAAAAAGTATTTCACAAAACTTTAAGCAGTATAATAATGTGAGCTATTATTCACAATACATGCTTCTATCATTATAATTAATACTAATAATAGCCGCTATCATCATCATCATCATCATCATCATCATCATCATCATCGGAGTTTTGGGTCCTTGACAAAGGAAATCCAATTCCTTTCCAGATGGCTATGGACCCTGAGGCATCGTTCTGCCTTGAGTTGAGAAGTGGAGGGGCCAGTTGTTACTTGCCCCTTTGCAAATAATTCGAAGAGAACTTGGTGCCACTTGGCAGGAATGACTACCACAGTGGGGTGGGATGGTAGAGAACTCCCTTTGGGTCTGGCTATCATTGTGCCAATTCATAGTATCCTATTCTATTTTTTTTTTTTTGGCTAGGAGGCTCTAAGCTTTATTTTGTTTCTATGCTGCTGAAGGCAGCCCTGTGTGCCTACCCCCCTCTCAGTAACTAGGTCCTTTCTTCTCAGTTCTGATGCTGCACTCAGCAGTCACTCCTTCCATTACACCTCTGGCTACATTTCTGGCTCCCTTAAGTCACTGTCTCTCCACCCTTGTCACACCTCTGATTTCTTCTCTCTCAGCCTCATTTTCGTAACCTTAATAAAGCAACTGGATTCGATGATCGGCAGGGTTGTTTCCAAGCCCTTGGTGCAGAGACATAGCTGATGCAGGCAGCATGTGTGTAAGGCCCCAGACCTGGGCACTTGTGACAATGAACTTGTCAGAGTCTGCTCCAGCTGGGCTGGCCTCCACCTGCCAGGTGAGCCCACACTTGGGGTCTGTTCTTCTCTAGGCAGCTGTGGATGCTGGCCGCCCCACTGGCCACAGCCCATATGCATCTCTTGTGCAACCACTGGCCATGCCAACCTAGCTCTATGCAGGTGATCAGAGTCAGAAGCCTGGACAAAGGCCCTGAGATCAAAGGAGAGCCAGTTCCCCACCTGTTTCTCCATTCATTCATGTGCACAACACATTTAAGCTTGACTCATTAAAACTAATGAGCAGAGAACTACACTAATTGTCCTGGAACTAGGATGATGTAATTATCTTGAGAGGGAAATCAGGAAACTGCTTTTGATCCTCCCATGGACGTCAGGTCCCCCCCAAGGTTCCTGTAGCAGCAACAGTCAGGTATGTTTCTGCTTCTGTGTGTTTAACGTGTTTAGTCTGCCAAGGCAGCCAGACTGGGCTAGGCGGGTCCTTCCCATCTCTCCAAAGCCGGCAGCTCGTTTGAGATGAGACCTTGATGTTCTCTGCTTGCGAAGAGTAACTGAACAGCCAGGGAGAAAAGGCCAAATCCCCCGAGGCCTCAGCTTTGAAGGAAACAATAAAGTGCTTGTGTGGAATTCAGAGAGTGAAAGGTGTGTAATTAAGAGATGCCAAGGAGCCCGGTTTTACTTTGTATGCTGGGGAGCCAAAGTCTGTGTGGCTGGAGTAACTTGGTCTTCTTTTCTCCAAAATTACTAAGAAAATAATGCCAGTGGGCATTCTAGTCTGTTCTTTTCCATTCGATTAACACTTATTAAGCACCAGCTATATGCTGATCATTTTCCTTAGCAGATAGAAAGAAAAATGAGTTAGCGCATGTAAATGTTTAATTCTCTCTCTCTCTCTCTCTCTCTCTCTCTCTCTCTCTCTCTCTCTCTCTGTCTCCTCCTCTCCTCGTCTTCCTCCTCCTCCCCCTCCTCCTTTCTGCCTTTCTCTCTCCCTCCCTCTCTTCCCCTTTTCTGTCTCTCTCCCTTCAAGTATCTATCTATCTATCTATCTATCTATCTATCTATCTATCTATCTATCTATCCATCTATCCATCTATCCATC